>JBBPBP010000484.1:5516-46351 GCA_037974735.1 Cicer chorassanicum
GTGCATCCAATAAGTGATTTTGTGTCATTGGTTGAACATTTAGGTCATTTTCATCCTCCCTAGGCTTATTCTTGTCCAATTAGGGTTTTTAACCAATCTTGTGCATCCAATTAGTACATTTGTGTCATTGGTTGAACATTTAGGTCATTTTCGTCCTCGCAATGCTTATTCTCGTCCAATTAGGGTTTTTAACCAATCTTGTGCATCCAATAAGTGATTTTCTGTCATTGGTTGAACATTTAGGTCATTTTCGTCCTCCCAAGGCTTATTCTCGTCCAATTAGGGGTTTTAACCAATCTTGTGCATCCAATAAGTACATTTGTGTCATTGGTTGAACATTTAGGTCATTTCCATCCTCCCTAGGCTTATTCTCGTCCAATTAGTGTTTTTAACCAATGTTGTGCATCCAATAAGTGATTTTGTGTCATTGGTTGAACATTTAAGTCATTTTCGTCCTCCTAAGGCTTATTCTCGTCCAATTAGGGTTTTTAACCAACTTGTGCATCCAATAAGTACATTTGTGTCATTGGTTGAACATTTAGGTCATTTTCGTCCTCCCAAGGCTTATTCTCGTCCAATTAGGGGTTTTAACCAATCTTGTGCATCCAATAATTACATTTGTGTCATTTGTTGAACATTTAGGTCATTTTCGTCCTCCCTAGGCTTATTCTCGTCCAATTAGGTTTTTAACCAATCTTGTGCATCCAATTAGTACATTTGTGTCATTGATTGAACATTTAGGTCATTTTCGTCCTCCCAAGGCTTATTCTCGTCCAATTAGGGTTTTTAATAAATCTTGTGCATCCAATAAGTGATTTTGTGTCATTGGTTGAACATTTAGGTCATTTTCGTCCTCCCTAGGCTTATTCACGTCCAATTAGGGTTTTTAACCAATCTTGTGCATCCAACAAGTACATTTGTGTCATTGGTTGAACATTTAGGTCATTTTCGTCCTCCCAATGCTTATTCTTGTCCAATTACGGTTTTTAACCAATCTTGTGCATCCAATAAGTGATTTTGTGTCATTGGTTGAACATTTAGATCATTTTCGTCCTCCGAAGGCTTATTCTCGTCCAATTAGGGTTTTTAACCAATCTTGTGCATCCAATTAGTACATTTGTGTCATTGGTTGAACATTTAGGTCATTTTCGTCCTCCTTAGGCTTATTCTCGTCCAATTAGGGTTTTTAACCAATGTTGTGCATCCAATAAGTGATTTTGTGTCATTGGTTGAACATTTAGGTCATTTTCGTCCTCCCTAGGCTTATTCTCGTCCAATCAGGGTTTTTAACCAATCTTGTGCATCCAATAAGTATATTTGTGTCATTGGTTGAACATTTAGGTCATTTTCGTCCTCCCAATGCTTATTCTCGTCCAATTTGGGGTTTTAACCAATCTTGTGCATCCAATAAGTACATTTGTGTCATTGGTTGAACATTTAGGTCATTTTCGTCCTCTCTATGCTTATTCTTGTCCAATTAGGGTTTTTAACCAATCTTGTGCATCCAATAAGTGATTATGTGTCATTGGTTGAACATTTACGTCATTTTCGTCCTCCCAAGGCTTATTCTCGTCCAATTAGGGTTTTTAACCAATCTTGTGCATCCAATAAGTGATTTTGTGTCATTGGTTGATTATTTAGGTCATTTTCGTCCTCCCTAGGCTTATTCTCGTCCAATTAGGGTTTTTAACCAATCTTGTGCATCCAATAAGTACATTGTGTCATTGGTTGAACATTTAGGTCATTTTCGTCCTCCCAAGGCTTATTCTCGTCCAATTAGGGTTTTTAACCAATCTTGTGCATCCAATAAGTGATTTTGTGTCATTGGTTGAACATTTAGGTCATTTTCGTCCTCCCTAGCCTTATTCGTGTCCAATTAGGGTTTTTAACCAATCTTGTGCATCCAATAAGTTTATTTGTGTCATTGGTTGAACATTTAGGTCATTTTCGTCCTCCCAAGGCTTATTCTCGTCCAATTAGGGTTTTTAACCAATCTTGTGCATCCAATAAGTGATTTTGTGTCATTGGTTGAACATTTAGGTCATTTTCGTCCTCCCTAAGCTTATTCTCGTCCAATTAGGGTGTTTAACCAATCTTGTGCATCCAATAAGTACACTTGTGTCATTGGTTGAACATTTAGGTCATTTTCGTCCTCCCAAGGCTTATTCTCGTCCTATTAGGGTTTTTAACCAATCTTGTGCATCCAATAAGTGATTTTGTGTCATTGGTTGAACATTTAGGTCATTTTCGTCCTCCCTAAGCTTATTCTCGTCCAATTAGGGTTTTTAACCAATCTTGTGCATCCAATAAGTACACTTGTGTCATTGGTTGAACATTTAGGTCATTTTCGTCCTACCAAGGCTTATTCTCGTCCTATTAGGGTTTTTAACCAATCTTGTGAATCCAATAAGTGATTTTGTGTCATTGGTTTAACATTTAGGTCATTTTCGTACTCCCTAGGCTTATTCTCGTCCAATTAGGGTTTTTAACCAATCTTGTGCATCCAATAAGTTTATTTGTGTCATTGGTTGAACATTTAGGTCATTTTCGTCCTCCCAAGGCTTATTCTCGTCCAATTAGGGTTTTTAACCAATCTTGTGCATCCAATAAGTGATTTTGTGTCATTGGTTGAACATTTAGGTCATTTTCGTCCTCCCTAGGCTTATTCACGTCCATTTAGGGTTTTTAACCAATCTTGTGCATCCAATAATTGATTTTGTGTCATTGGTTGAACATTTAGGTCATTTTCGTCCTCCCAAGGCTTATTCTCGTCAAATTAGGGTTTTTAACCAATCTTGTGCATCCAATTAGCACATTTGTGTCATTGGTTGAACATTTAGGTCATTTTCGTCCTCCCAAGGCTTATTCTCGTCCAATTAGGGTTTTTAACCAATCTTGTGCATCCAATAAGTACATTTGTGTCATTGGTTGAACATTTAGGTCATTTTCGTCCTCCCAAGGCTTATTCTCGTCCAATTAGAGTTTTTAACCAATCTTGTGCATCCAATAAGTGATTTTGTGTCGTTGGTTGAACATTTAGGTCATTTTCGTCCTCCCAAGGCTTATTCTCGTCCAATTAGAGTTTTTAACCAATCTTGTGCATCCAATAAGTGATTTTGTGTCGTTGGTTGAACATTTAGGTCATTTTCGTCCTCCCAAAGCATATACTCGTCCAGTTAAGGTTTTTAACCAATCTTGTGCATCCAATAAGTGAGTTTGTGTCGTTGGTTGAACATTTAGGTCATTTTCGTCCTCCCAATGCTTATTCTCGTCCAATTAGAGTTTTTAACCAATATTGTGAATCCAATAAGTGATTTTGTGTCATTGGTTGAACATTTAGGTCATTTTCGTCCTCCCAAGGCTTATTCTCGTCCAATTAGGGTTTTTAACCAATCTTGTGCATCCAATAAGTACATTTGTGTCATTGGTTGAACATTTAGGTCATTTTCGTCCTCCCAAGGCTTATTCTCGTCCAATTAGGGTTTTTAACCTATCTTGTGCATCCAATAAATGATTTTGTGTCATTGGTTGAACATTTAGGTCATTTTCGTCCTCCCAAGGCTTATTCTCGTCCAATTAGGGTTTTTAACCAATCTTGTGCATCCAATAAGTGATTTTGTGTCATTGGTTGAACATTTAGGTCATTTTCGTCCTCCCAAGGCCTATTATCGTCCAATTTGGGTTTTAAACCAATCTTGTGCATCCAATAAGTGATTTTGTGTCATTGGTTGAACATTTAGGTCATTTTCGTCCTCCCAAGGCTTATTCTCGTCCAATTAGGGTTTTTAACCAATCTTGTGCATCCAATAAGTGATTTTGTGTCATTGGTTGAACATTTAGGTCATTTTCGTCCTCCCAAGGCTTATTCTCGTCCAATTAGGGTTTTTAACCAATCTTGTCCATCCAATAATTACATTTGTGTCATTGGTTGAACATTTAGGTCATTTTCGTCCTCCCAAGGCTTATTCTCGTCCAATTAGGGTTTTTAACCAATCTTGTGCATCCAATAAGTGATTTTGTGTCATTGGTTGAACATTTAGGTCATTTTCGTCCTCCCAAGGCTTATTCTCGTCCAATTAGGGTTTTTAAGAAATCTTGTGCATCCAATAAGTGATTTAGTGTCATTGGTTGAACATTTAGGTCATTTTCTTCCTCCCAAGGCTTATTCTTGTCCAATTAGGGTTTTTAACCAATCTTGTGCATCCAATAAGTGATTTTGTGTCATTGGTTGAACATTTAGGTCATTTTCGTCCTCCCAAGGCTTATTCTCGTCCAATTAGGGTTTTTTACCAATCTTGTGCATCCAACAAGTGATTTTGTGTCATTGGTTGAACATTTAGGTCATTTTCGTCCTCCTAAGACTTATTCTCGTCCAATTAGGGTTTTTAACCAATCTTGTGAATCCAATAAGTACATTTGTGTCCATGGTTGAACATTTAGGTCATTTTCGTCCTCCCAAGGCTTATTCTCGTCCAATTAGGGTTTTTAACCAATCTTGTGCATCCAATAAGTGATTTTGTGTCATTGGTTGAACATTTAGGTCATTTTCGTCCTCCTAAGGCTTATTCTCGTCCAATTAGGGTTTTTAACAAATCTTGTGCATCCAATTAGTGATTTTGTGTCATTGGTTGAACATTTAGGTCATTTTCGTCCTCCCAAGGCTTATTCTCGTCCAATTAGGGTTTTTAACCAATCTTGTGCATCCAATAAGTGATTTTGTGTCATTGGTTGAACATTTAGGTCATTTTCGTCCTCCCAAGGCTTATTCTCGTCCAATTAGGGTTTTTAACCAATCTTGTGCATCCAATAAGAGATTTTGTGCCATTGGTTGAACATTTAGGTCATTTTCGTCATCCCAAGGCTTATTCTCGTCCAATTAGGGTTTTTAACCAATGTTGTGCATCCAATAAGTGATTTTGTGTCATTGGTTGAACATTTAGGTCATTTTCGTCCTCCCTTGGCTTATTCTCATCAAATTAGGGTTTTTAACCAATCTTGTGCATCAAATAAGTACATTTGTGTCATTGGTTGAACATTTAGGTCATTTTCGTCCTCCCTAGGCTTATTCTCGTCCAATTAGGGTTTTTAACCAATCTTGTGCATCCAATAAGTGATTTTGTGTCATTGGTTGAACATTTAGGTCATTTTCGTCCTCCCAAAGCTTATTCTCGTCCAATTAGGATTTTTAACTAATCTTGTGCATCCAATAAGTGATTTTGTGTCATTGGTTGAACATTTAGGTCATTTTCGTCCTCCTTAGGCTTATTCTCGTCCAATTAGGGTTTTTAACCAATCTTGTGCATCCAATAAGTGATTTTGTGTCATTGGTTGAACATTTAGGTCATTTTCGTCCTCCCTAGGCTTATTCACGTCCAATTAGGGTTTTTAACCAATCTTGTGCATCCAACAAGTACATTTGTGTCATTGGTTGAACATTTAGGTCATTTTCGTCCTCCCGATGCTTATTCTCGTCCAATTACGGTTTTTAACCAATCTTGTGCATCCAATAAGTGATTTTGTGTCATTGGTTGAACATTTAGATCATTTTCGTCCTCCGAAGGCTTATTCTCGTCCAATTAGGGTTTTTAACCAATCTTGTGCATCCAATTAGTACATTTGTGTCATTGGTTGAACATTTAGGTCATTTTCGTCCTCCTTAGGCTTATTCTCGTCCAATTAGGGTTTTTAACCAATCTTGTGCATCCAATAAGTGATTTTGTGTCATTGGTTGAACATTTAGGTCATTTTCGTCCTCATTAGGCTTATTCTCGTCCAATTAGGGTTTTTAACCAATCTTGTGCATCCAATAAGTGATTTTCTGTCATTGGTTGAACATTTAGGTCATTTTCGTCCTCCCAAGGCTTATTCTCGTCCAATTAGGGGTTTTAACCAAACATGTGCATCCAATAAGTGATTTTGTGTCATTGGTTGAACATTTAGGTCATTTTCGTCCTCCTAAGGCTTATTCTCGTCCAATTAGGGGTTTTAACCAATCTTGTGCATCCAATAAGTACATTTGTGTCATTGGTTGAACATTTAGGTCATTTTCGTCCTCCCTAGGCTTATTCTCGTCCAATAAGGGTTTTTAACCAATCTTGTGCATCCATTTAGTACATTTGTTTCATTGGTTGAACATTTAGGTCATTTTCGTCCTCACAATGCTTATTCTCGTCCAATAAGGGTTTTGAAACAATCTTGTGCATCCAATAAGTGATTTTGTGTCATTAGTTGAACATTTAGGTCATTTTCGTCCTCCCAAGGCTTATTCTCGTCCAATTAGGGTTTTTAACCAATCTTGTGCATCCAATAAGTGATTTTGTGTCATTGGTTGAACATTTAGGTCATTTTCGTCCTCCCATGGATTTTTCTCGTCCAATTAGGGTTTTTAACCAATCTTGTGCATCCAATAAGTACATTTGTGTCATTGGTTGAACATTTAGGTCATTTTCGTCCTCCCAAGGCTTATTCTCGTCCAATTAGGGTTTTTAACCAATCTTGTGCATCCAATAAGTGATTTTGTGTCATTGGTTGAACATTTAGGTCATTTTCGTCCTCCCAATGCTTATTCTCATCCAATAAGGGTTTCTAACCAATCTTGTGCATCCAATAAGTACATTTGTGTCATTGGTTGAACATTTAGGTCATTTTCGTCCTCCCAAGGCTTATTCTCGTCCAATTAGGGTTTTTAACCAATCTTGTGCATCCAATAAGTGATTTTGTGTCATTGGTTGAACATTTAGGTCATTTTCGTCCTCCCTAGGCTTATTCACGTCCATTTAGGGTTTTTAACCAATCTTGTGCATCCAATAATTGATTTTGTGTCATTGGTTGAACATTTAGGTCATTTTCGTCCTCCCAAGGCTTATTCTCGTCAAATTAGGGTTTTTAACCAATCTTGTGCATCCAATTAGCACATTTGTGTCATTGGTTGAACATTTAGGTCATTTTCGTCCTCCCAAGGCTTATTCTCGTCCAATTAGGGTTTTTAACCAATCTTGTGCATCCAATAAGTACATTTGTGTCATTGGTTGAACATTTAGGTCATTTTCGTCCTCCCAAGGCTTATTCTCGTCCAATTAGAGTTTTTAACCAATCTTGTGCATCCAATAAGTGATTTTGTGTCGTTGGTTGAACATTTAGGTCATTTTCGTCCTCCCAAGGCTTATTCTCGTCCAATTAGAGTTTTTAACCAATCTTGTGCATCCAATAAGTGATTTTGTGTCGTTGGTTGAACATTTAGGTCATTTTCGTCCTCCCAAAGCATATACTCGTCCAGTTAAGGTTTTTAACCAATCTTGTGCATCCAATAAGTGAGTTTGTGTCGTTGGTTGAACATTTAGGTCATTTTCGTCCTCCCAATGCTTATTCTCGTCCAATTAGAGTTTTTAACCAATATTGTGAATCCAATAAGTGATTTTGTGTCATTGGTTGAACATTTAGGTCATTTTCGTCCTCCCAAGGCTTATTCTCGTCCAATTAGGGTTTTTAACCAATCTTGTGCATCCAATAAGTACATTTGTGTCATTGGTTGAACATTTAGGTCATTTTCGTCCTCCCAAGGCTTATTCTCGTCCAATTAGGGTTTTTAACCAATCTTGTGCATCCAATAAGTACATTTGTGTCATTGGTTGAACATTTAGGTCATTTTCGTCCTCCCAAGGCTTATTCTCGTCCAACTTGGGTTTTTAACCAATCTTGTGCATCCAATAAGTACATTTGTGTCATTGGTTGAACATTTAGGTCATTTTCGTCCTCCCAAGGCTTATTCTCGTCCAATTAGGGTTTTTAACCAATCTTGTGCATCCAATAAGTGATTTTGTGTCATTGGTTGAACATTTAGGTCATTTTCGTCCTCCCAAGGCTTATTCTCATCCAATTAGGGTTTTTAACCAATATTGTGCATCCAATAAGTGATTTTGTGTCATTGGTTGAACATTGAGGTCATTTTCGTCCTCCGAAGGCTTATTCTTATCCAATTAGGGTTTTTAACCAATCTTGTGCATCCAATAAGTACATTTGTGTCATTGGTTGAACATTTAGGTCATTTTCGTCCTCCCAAGGCTTATTCTCGTCCAATTAGGGTTTTTAACCAATCTTGTGCATCCAATAAGTGATTTTGTGTCATTGGTTGAACATTTAGGTCATTTTCGTCCTCCTAAGGCTTATTCTCGTCCAATTAGGGTTTTTAACCAATCTTGGGCATCAAATAAGTGATTTTGTGTCATTGGTTGAACATTTAGGTCATTTTCGTCCTCCCAAGGCTTATTCTCGTCCAATTAGGGTTTTTAACCAATCTTGTGCATCCAATAAGTGATTTTGTGTCATTGGTTGAACATTTAGGTCATTTTCGTCTTCCCAAGGCTTATTCTCGTCCAATTAGGGTTTGTAACCAATCTTGTGCATCCAATAAGTGATTTTGTGTCCTTGGTTGAACATTTAGGTCATTTTCGTCCTCCCAAGGCTTATTCTCGTCCAATTAGGGTTTTTAACCAATCTTGTGCATCCAATAAGTGATTTTGTGTCATTGGTTGAACATTTAGGTCATTTTCGTCCTCCCAAGGCTTATTCTCGTCCAATTAGGGTTTTTAACCAATCTTGTGTATCCAATAAGTGCATTTGTGTCATTGGTTGAACATTTAGGTCATTTTCGTCCTCCCAAGGCTTATTCTCGTCCAATTAGGGTTTTTAACCAATCTTGTGCATCCAATAAGTACATTTGTGTCATTGGTTGAACATTTAGGTCATTTTCGTCCTCCCAAGGCTTATTCCCGTCCAATTAGGGATTTTAACCAATCTTGTGCATCCAATAACTACGTTTGTGTCATTGGTTGAACATTTAGGTCATTTTCGTCCTCCCAAGGCTTATTCTCGTCCAATTAGGGTTTTTAACCAATCTTGTGCATCCAATAAGTACATTTGTGTCATTGGTTGAACATTTAGGTCATTTTCGTCCTCCCAAGGCTTATTCTCGTCCAATTAGGGTTTTTTTACCAATCTTGTGCATCCAATAAGTGATTTTTTGTCATTGGTTGAACATTTAGGTCGTTTTCGTCCTCCCAAGGCCTATTCTCGTCCAATTAGGGTTTTTAACCAATCTTGTGCATCCAATAAGTACATTTGTGTCATTGATTAAACATTTAGGTCATTTTCATCCTCCCAAGGCTTATTCTCGTTCAATTAGGGTTTTTAACCAATCTTGTGCATCCAATAAGTACGTTTGTGTCATTGGTTGAACATTTAGGTCATTTTCGTCCTCCCAAGGCTTATTCTCGTCCAATTAGGGTTTTTAACCAATCTTGTGCATCCAATAAGTACATTTGTGTCATTGGTTGAACATTTAGGTCATTTTCGTCCTCCCAAGGCTTATTCTTGGCCAATTAGGGTTTTAAACCAATCTTGTGCATCCAATAAGTACATTTGTGTCATTGGTTGAACATTTAGGTCATTTTCGTCCTCCCAAGGCTTATTCTCGTCCAATTATGGTTTTTAACCAATCTTGTGCATCCAATAAGTACATTTGTGTCATTGGTTGAACATTTAGGTCATTTTCGTCCTCCCAAGGCTTATTCTCGTCCAATTAGAGTTTTTAACCAATCTTGTGCATCCAATAAGTGATTTTGTGTCGTTGGTTGAACATTTAGGTCATTTTCGTCCTCCAAAGTCTTATTCTCGTCCAATTAGGGTTTTTAACCAATCTTGTGCATCCAATAAGTACATTTGTGTCATTGGTTGAACATTTAGGTCATTTTCGTCCTCCCAAGGCTTATTCTCGTCCAATTACGGTTTTTAACCAATCTTGTGCGTCCAATAAGTACATTTGTGTCATTGGTTGAACATTTAGGTCATTTTCATCCTCCCTAGGCATTTTCTCGTCCAATTAGGGTTTTTAATCAATCTTGTGCATCCAATAAGTACATTTGTGTCATTGGTTGAACAATTAGGTCATTTTCGTCCTCCCAAGGCTTATTCTCGTCCAATTAGGGTTTTTAACCAATCTTGTGCATCCAATAAGTACATTTGTGTCATTGGTTGAACATTTAGGTCATTTTCGTCCTCCCAAGGCTTATTCTCGTCCAATTAGGGTTTTTAACCAATCTTGTGCATCCAATAAGTGATTTTGTGTCGTTGGATGAACAATTAGGTCATTTTCGTCCTCCCAAGGCTTATTCTCGTCCAAATAGGGTTTTTAACCAATCTTGTGCATCCAATAAGTACATTTGTGTCATTGGTTGAACATTTAGGTCATTTTCGCCCTCCCAAGGCTTATTCTCGTCCAATTAGGGTTTTTAACCAATCTTGTGCATCCAATAAGTACATTTGTGTCATTGGTTGAACATTTAGGTCATTTTCATCCTCCCTAGGCTTTTTCTCGTCCAATTAGGGTTTTTAACCAATCTTATGCATCCAATAAGTACATTTGTGTCATTGGTTGAACATTTAGGTCATTTTCGTCCTCCCTAGGCTTATTCTCGTCCAATTAGGGTTTTTAACCAATCTTGTGCATCCAATAAGTGATTTTGTGTCATTGGTTGAACATTTAGGTCATTTTCGTCCTCCCAAGGCTTATTCTCGTCCAATTAGGGGTTTTAACCAATCTTGTGCATCCAATAAGTGATTTTGGGTCATTGGTTGATCATTTAGGTCATTTTCGTCCTCCCAAGGCTTATTCTCGTCCAATTAGGGTTTTTAACCAATATTGTGCATCCAATAAGTGATTTTGTGTCATTGGTTGAACATTTAGGTCATTTTCGTCCTCCCAAGGCTTATTCTCGTCCAATTAGGGTTTTTAACCAATCTTGTGTATCCAATAAGTACATTTGTGTCATTGGTTGAACATTTAGGTCATTTTCGTCCTCCCAAGGCTTATTCTTGTCCAATTAGGGGTTTTAACCAATCTTGTGCATCCAATAAGTACATTTTGTCATTGGTTGAACATTTAGGTCATTTTCGTCCTCGCTAGGCCTATTCTCGTCCAATTAGGGTTTTTAACCAATCTGGTGCATCCAATTAGTACATTTGTGTCATTGGTTGAACATTTAGGTCATTTTCGTCCTCCCTAGGCTTATTCTCGTCCAATTAGGGTTTTTAACCAATCTTGTGCATCCAATAAGTGATTTTGTGTCATTGGTTGAACATTTAGGTCATTTTCGTCCTCCCAAGGCTTATTCTCGTCCAATTAGGGTTTTTAACCAATCTTGTGCATCCAATAAGTGATTTTGTGTCATTGGTTGAACATTTAGGTCATTTTCGTCCTCCCAAGGCTTATTCTCGTCCAATTAGGGTTTTTAACCAATCTTGTCCATCCAAAAAGTACATTTTTGTCATTTGTTGAACATTTAGGACATTTTCGTCCTCCCAAGGCTTATTCTAGTCCAATTAGGGTTTTTAACCAATCTTGTGCATCCAATAAGTGATTTTGTGTCATTGGTTGAACATTTAGGTCATTTTCGTCCTCCCTAGGCTTATTCTCGTCCAATTAGGGTTTTTAACCAATCTTGTGCATCCAATAAGTGATTTTGTGTCATTGGTTGAACATTTAGGTCATTTTCATCCTCCCAAGGCTTATTCTCGTCCAATTGGGGTTTTTAACCAATCTTGTGCATCCAATAAGTACATTTGTGTCATTGGTTGAACATTTAGGTCATGTTCGTCCTCCCAAGGCTTATTCTCGTCCAATTAGGGTTTTTAACCAATCTTGTGCATCCAATAAGTGATTTTGTGTCATTGGTTGAACATTTAGGTCATTTTCGTCCTCCCAAGGCTTATTCTTGTCCAATTAGGGTTTTTAACCAATCTTGTACATCGAATAAGTGATTTTGTGTCATTGGTTGAACATTTAGGTCATTTTCGTCCTCCCTAGGCTTATTCTCGTCCAATTAGGGTTTTTAACCAATCTTGTGCATCCAATAAGTGATTTTGTGTCATTGGTTGAACATTTAGGTCATTTTCGTCTTCCCAAGGCCTATGCTCGTCCAATTAGGGTTCTTAACCAATCTTGTGCATCCAATAAGTACATTTGTGTCATTGGTTGAAAATTTAGGTCATTTTCGTCCTCTCTAGGCTTATTCTCGTCCAATTAGGGTTTTTAACCAATCTTGTGCTTCTAATAAGTACATTTGTGTCATTGGTTGAACATTTAGGTCATTTTCGTCCTCCCTTGGATTATTCTTGTCCAATTAGGGTTTTTAACCAATCTTGTGCATCCAATAAGTACATTTGTGTCATTGGTTGAACATTCAGGTCATTTTCGTCCTCCCTAGGCTTATTCTCGTCCAATTAGGGTTTTTAACCAATCTTGTGCATCCAATAAGTGATTTTGTATCATCGGTTGAACATTTAGGTCATTTTCGTCCTCCCAAGGCTTATTCTCGTCCAATTAGGGTTTTTAACCAATCTTGTGCATCCAATAAGTCCATTTGTGTCATTGGGTTAACATTTAGGTCATTTTCATCCTCCCAAGGGTTATTCTCGTCCAATTAGGGTTTTTAACCAATCTTGTGCATCCAATAAGTGATTTTGTGTCATTGGTTGAAAATTTAGGTCATTTTCGTCCTCTCTAGGCTTATTCTCGTCCAATTATGGTTTTTAACCAATCTTGTGCTTCTAATAAGTACATTTGTGTCATTGGTTGAACATTTAGGTCATTTTCGTCCTCCCTTGGATTATTCTTGTCCAATTAGGGTTTTTAACCAATCTTGTGCATCCAATAAGTACATTTGTGTCATTGGTTGAACATTTAGGTCATTTTCGTCCTCCCTAGGCTTATTCTCGTCCAATTAGGGTTTTTAACCAATCTTGTGCATCCAATAAGTGATTTTGTATCATTAGTTGAACATTAAGGTCATTTTCGTCCTCCCTAGGCTTATTCTCGTCCAATTAGGATTTTGAACCAATCTTGTAAATCCAATAAGTGATTTTGTGTCATTGGTTGAACATTTAGGTCATTTTCGTCCTCCCAAGGCTTATTCTCATCCAATTAGGGTTTTTAACCAATCTTGTGCATCCAATATGTACATTTGTGTCATTGGTTGAACATTTAGGTCATTTTCGTCCTCCCAAGGCTAATTCTCGTCCAATTAGGGTTTTTAACCAATCTTGTGCATCCAATAAGTACATTTGTGTCATTGGTTGAACATTTAGGTCATTTTCGTCCTCCCTAGGCTTATTCTCGTCCAATTAGGGTTTTTAACCAATCTTGTGCATCCAATAAGTGATTTTGTGCCATTTGTCGAACATTTAGGTCATTTTCGTCCTCCCAAGGCTTATTCTCGTCCAATTAGGGTTTTTAACCAATCTTGTGCATCCAATAAGTACATTTGTGTCATTGGTTGAACATTTAGGTCATTTTCGTCCTCCCTAGGCTTATTCTCGTCCAATTAGGGTTTTTAACCAATCTTGTGCATCCAATAAGTACATTTGTGTCATTGGTTGAACATTTAGGTCATTTTCGTCCTCCCTAGGCTTATTCTCGTCCAATTAGGGTTCTAACCAATCTTGTGCATCCAATAAGTGATTTTGTGTCATTGGTTGAACATTTAGGTCATTTTCGTTCTCCCAAGGCTTATTATTTGCCAATTAGGGTTTTTAACCAATCTTGTGCATCCAATAATTGATTTTAGTCATTAGTTGAACATTTAGGTCATTTTCGTCCTCCCAAGGCTTATTCTCGTCCAATTAGGGTTTTTAACCAATCTTGTGCATCCAATAAGTGATTTTGTGTCATTGGTTGAACATTTAGGTCATTTTCGTCCTCCCTATTCTTATTCTCGTCCAATTAGGGTTTTTAACCAATCTTGTGCATCCAATAAGTTATTTTGTGTCATTGGTTGAACATTTAGGTCATTTTCGTCCTCCCAAGGCTTATTCTCGTCCAATTAGGGTTTTTAACCAATCTTGTGCATCCAATAAGTGATTTTGTGTCATTGGTTGAACATTTAGGTCATTTTCGTCCTCCCTAGTCTTATTCTCGTCCAATTAGGGTTTTTAACCAATCTTGTGCATCAAATAAGTACATTTGTGTCATTGGTTGAACATTTAGGTCATTTTCGTCCTCCCAAGGCTTATTCTCGTCCAATTAGAGTTTTTAACCAATCTTATGCATCCAATAAGTGATTTTGTGTCATTGGTTGAACATTTAGGTCATTTTCGTTCTCCCAAGGCTTATTCTCGTCCAATTAGGGTTTTTAACCAATCTTGTGCATACAATAAGTTATTTTGTGTCATTGGTTGAACATTTAGGTCATTTTCGTCCTCCCAAGGCTTATTCTCGTCCAATTAGGGTTTTTAACCAATCTTGTGCATCCAATAAGTGATTTTGTGTCATTGGTTGAACATTTAGGTCATTTTCGTCCTCCCAAGGGTTATTCTCGTCCAATTAGGGTTTTTAACCAATCTTGTGCATCCAATAAGTACTTTTGTGTCATTGGTTGAACATTTAGGTCATTTTCGTCCTCCCAAGGCTTATTCTCGTCCAATTAGGGTTTTTAACCAATCTTGTGCATCCAACAAGTGATTTTGTGTCATTGGTTGAACATTTAGGTCATTTTCGTCCTACCAAGGCTTATTCTCGTCCAATTAGGGTTTTTAACCAATCTTGTGCATCCAATAAGTACATTTGTGTCATTGGTTGAACATTTAGGTCATTTTCGTCCTCCCTAGGCTTATTCTCGTCCAATTAGGGTTTTTAACCAATCTTGTGCATCCAATAAGTACATTTGTGTCATTGGTTGAACATTTAGGTCATTTTCGTCCTCCCTAGGCTTATTCTCGTCCAATTAGGGTTTTTAACCTGTCTTGTGCATCCAATAAGGGGTTTTGTGTCATTGGTTGAACATTTAGGTCAATTTCGTCCTCCCAAGGCTTATTCTCGTCCAATTAGGGTTTTTAACCAGTCTTGTGCATCCAACAAGTTATTTTGTGTCATTGGTTGAACATTTAGGTCATTTTTGTCCTACCAAGGCTTATTCTCGTCCAATTAGGGTTTTTAACCAATCTTGTGCATCCAATAAGTACATTTGTGTCATTGGTTGAACATTTAGGTCATTTTCGTCCTCCCTAGGCTTATTCTCGTCCAATTAGGGTTTTTAACCAATCTTGTGCATCCAATAAGTGATTTGGTGTCATTGGTTGAGCATTTAGGTCATTTTTGTCCTCCCTAGGCTAATTCTCGTCCAATTTGGGTTTTTAACCAATCTTGTGCATCCAATAAGTGATTTTGTGTCATTGGTTGAACATTTAGGTCATTTTCGTCCTCCCAAGGCTTATTCTCGTCCAATTAGGGTTTTTAACCAATCTTGTGCATCCAATAAGTGATTTTGTGTCATTGGTTGAACATTTAGGTCATTTTCGTCCTCCCTAGGCTTATTCTCGTCCAATTAGGGTTTCTAACCAATCTTGTGCATCCAATAAGTAATTTTGTGTCATTGGTTGAACATTTAGGTCATTTTCGTCCTCCCAAGGCTTATTCTCGTCCAATTAGGGTTTTTAACCAATCTTGTGCATCCAATAAGTACATTTGTGTCATTGGTTGAACATTTAGGTCATTTTCGTCCTCCCAAGGCTTATTCTCGTCCAATTAGGGTTTTTCAGCAGTCTTGTGCATCCAATAAGTACATTTGTGTCATTGGTTGAACATTTAGGTCATTTTCGTCCTCCCAAGGCTTATTCTCGTCCAATTAGGGTTTTTAACCAATCTTGTGCATCCAATAAGTGATTTTGTGTCATTGGTTGAACATTTAGGTCATTTTCGTCCTCCCAAGGCTTATTCTCGTCTAATTAGGGTTTTTAACCAATCTTGTGCATCCAATAAGTACATTTGTGTCATTGGTTGAACATTTAGGTCATTTTCATCCTCCCAAGGCTTATTCTCGTCCAATTAGGGTTTTTAACCAATCTTGTCCATCCAATAAGTGATTTTGTGTCATTGGTTGAACATTTAGGTCATTTTCGTCCTCCCAAGGCTTATTCTCGTCCAATTAGGGTTTTTAACCAATCTTGTGCATCCAATAAGTACATTTGTGTCATTGGTTGAACATTTTAGGTCATTTTCGTCCTCCTAAGGCTTATTCTCGTCCAATTAGGGTTTTTAACCAATCTTGTGCATCCAATAAGTGATTTTGTGTCATTGGTTGAACATTTAGGTCATTTTCATCCTCCCAAGGCTTATTCTCGTCCAATTAGGGTTTTTAACCAATACTGTGCATCCAATAAGTACATTTGTGTCATTAGTTGAACATTTAGGTCATTTTCGTCCTCCCTAGGCTTTTTCTCGTCCAATAAGGGGTTTTAACCAATCTTGGGCATCCAATAAGTACATTTGTGTCATTGGTTGAACATTAAGTTATTTTCGTCCTCCTTAGGCTTATTCTCGTCCAATTAGGGTTTTTAACCAATCTTGTGCATCCAATTAGTACATTTGTGTCATTGGTTGAACATTTAGGTCATTTTTGTCCTCCCAATGCTTATTCTCGTCCAATTAGGGTTTTTAACCAATCTTGTGCATCCAATAAGTGATTTTGTGTCATTGGTTGAACATTTAGGTCATTTTCGTCCTCCCAAGGCTTATTCTTGTCCAATTAGGGTTTTTAACCAATCTTGTACATCGAATAAGTGATTTTGTGTCATTGGTTGAACATTTAGGTCATTTTCGTCCTCCCTAGGCTTATTCTCGTCCAATTAGGGTTTTTAACCAATCTTGTGCATCCAATAAGTGATTTTGTGTCATTGGTTGAACATTTAGGTCATTTTCGTCCTCCTCAGGCTTATTCTCGTCCAATTAGGGTTTTTAACCAATCTTGTGCATCCAATAAGTACATTTGTGTCATTGGTTGAACATTTAGGTCATTTTCGTCCTCCCAAGGCTTATTCTCGTCCAATTAGGGTTTTTAACCAATCTTGTGCATCCAATAAGTACATTTGTGTCATTGGTTGAACATTTAGGTCATTTTCGTCCTCCCAAGGCTTATTCTCGACCTATTAGGGTTTTTAACCAATCTTGTGCATCCAATAAGTGATTTTGTGTCATTGGTTGAACATTTAGGTCATTTTCGTCCTCCCAAGGCTTATTGTCGTCCAATTAGGGTTTTTAACCAATATTGTGCATCCAATAAGTTATTTTGTGTCATTGGTTGAACATTTAGGTCATTTTCGTCCTCCCAAGGCTTATTCTCGTCCAATTAGGGTTTTTAACCAATCTTGTGCATCCAATAAGTGATTTTGTGTCATTGGTTGAACATTTAGGTCATTTTCGTCCTCCCAAGGCTTATTCTCGTCCAATTAGGGTTTTTAACCAATCTTGTGCATCCAATAAGAGATTTTGTGCCATTGGTTGAACATTTAGGTCATTTTCGTCATCCCAAGGCTTATTCTCGTCCAATTAGGGTTTTTAACCAATGTTGTGCATCCAATAAGTGATTTTGTGTCATTGGTTGAACATTTAGGTCATTTTCGTCCTCCCTTGGCTTATTCTCATCAAATTAGGGTTTTTAACCAATCTTGTGCATCAAATAAGTACATTTGTGTCATTGGTTGAACATTTAGGTCATTTTCGTCCTCCCTAGGCTTATTCTCGTCCAATTAGGGTTTTTAACCAATCTTGTGCATCCAATAAGTGATTTTGTGTCATTGGTTGAACATTTAGGTCATTTTCGTCCTCCCAAGGCTTATTCTCGTCCAATTAGCGTTTTTAACCAATCTTGTGCATCCAATAAGTGATTTTGTGTCTTTGGTTGAACATTTAGGTCATTTTCGTCCTCCCTAGGCTTATTCTCGTCCAATTAGGGTTTTTAACCAATCTTGTGCATCCAATAAGTGATTTTGTGTCATTGGTTGAACATTTAGGTCATTTTCGTCCTCCCTAGGCTTATTCTCGTCCAATTAGGGTTTTTAACCAATCTTGTGCATCCAATAAGTACAATTGTGTCATTGGTCGAACATTTATGTCATTTTCGTCCTCCCAAGGCTTATTCTCGTCCAATTAGGGTTTTTAACCAATCTTGTGCATCCAATAAGTACATTTGTGTTATTGGTTGAACATTTAGGTCATTTTCGTCCTCCCTAGGCTTATTCTCGTCCAATTAGGGTTTTTAACCAATCTTGTGCATCCAATAAGTGATTTTGTGTCATTGGTTGAACATTTAGGTCATTTTCGTCCTCCCAAGGCTTATTCTCGTCCAATTAGGGTTTTTAACCAATCTTGTGCATACAATAAGTGATTTCGTGTCATTGGTTGAACATTTAGGTCATTTTCATCCTCCCTAGGCTTATTCTCGTCCAATTAGGGTTTTTAACCAATCTTGTGCATCCAATAAGTACATTTGTGTCATTGGTTGAACATTTAGGTCATTTTCGTCCTCCCAATGCATATTCTCGTCCAATTAGGGTTTTTAACCAATCTTGTGCATCCAATAAGTAATTTTGTGTCATTGGTTGAACATTTAGGTCATTTTTGTCCTCCCAAGGCTTATTCTCGTCCAATTAGGGATTTTAACCAATCTTGTGCACCCAAAAAGTACATTTGTGTCATTGGTTGAACATTTAGGTCATTTTCGTCCTCCCTAGGCTTATTCTCGTCCAATTAGGGTTTTTAACAAATCTTGTGCATCCAATAAGTACATTTGTGTCATTGGTTGAACATTTAGGTCATTTTCGTCCTCCCAAGGCTTATTCTCGTCCAATTAGGGGTTTTAACCAATCTTGTGCATCCAATAAGTACATTTGTGTCATTGGTTGAACATTTAGGTCATTTTCGTCCTCCCAAGGCTTATTGTCGTCCAATTAGGCTTTTTAACCAATCTTGTGCATCCAATAAGTGATTTTGTGTCATTGGTTGAACATTTAGGTCATTTTCGTCCTCCCAAGGCTTATTCTCGTCCAATTAGGGGTTTTAACCAATCTTGTGCATCCAATAAGTGGTTTTGTGTCATTGGTTGAACATTTTGGTCATTTTCGTCATCCCAAGGCTTATTCTCGTTCAATTAGGGGTTTTAACCAATCTTGTGCATCCAATAAGTGATTTTGAGTCATTGGTTGAACATTTAGGTCATTTTCGTCCTCCCAAGGCTTATTCTCGTCCAATTAGGGTTTTTAACCAATCTTGTGCATCCAATAAGTACATTTGTGTCATTGGTTGAACATTTAGGTCATTTTCGTCCTCCCAAGGCTTATTTTCGTCAAATTAGGGTTTTTAACCAATCTTTTGCATCCAATAAGTGATTTTGTGTCGTTGGTTGAACATTTAGGTCATTTTCGTCCTCCAAAGGCTTATTCTCGTCCAGTTAGGGTTTTTAACCAATCTTGTGCATCCAATAAGTACATTTGTGTCATTGGTTGAACATTTAGGTCATTTTCGTCCTCCCAAGGCTTATTCTCGCCCAATTAGGGTTTTTCACCAATCTTGTGCATCCAATAAGTGATTTTGTGTCCTTGGTTGAACATTTAGGTCATTTTCGTCTTCCCAAGGCTTGTTCTCGTCTTATTAGGGTTTTTAACCAATCTTGTGCATCCAATAAGTGATTTTGTGTCCTTGGTTGAACATTTAGGTCATTTTCGTCCTCCCAAGGCTTATTCTCGTCCAGTTAGCGTTTTTAACCAATCTTGTGCATCCAATAAGTACATTTGTGTCATTGGTTGAACATTTAGGTCATTTTCGTCCTCCCAAGGCTTATTCTCGTCAAATTAGGGTTTTTAACCAATCTTGTGCATCCAATAAGTGATTTTGTGTCATTGGTTGAACATTTAGGTCATTTTCGTCCTCCCTAAGCTTATTCTCGTCCAATTAGGGTTTTTAACCAATCTTGTGCATCCAATAAGTAAACTTGTGTCATTGGTTGAACATTTAGGTCATTTTCGTACTCCCTAGGCTTATTCTCGTCCAATTAGGGTTTTTTAACAATCTTGTGCATCCAATAAGTTATTTTGTGCCATTGGTTGAACATTTAGGTCATTTTCCTCCTCCCAAGGCTTATTCTAGTCCAATTAGGGTTTTTAACCAATCTTGTGCATCCAATAAGTGATTTTGTGTCATTGGTTGAACATTTAGGTCATTTTCGTCCTCCCTAGGCTTATTCTCGTCCAATTAGGGTTTTTAACCAATCTTGTGCATCCAATAAGTGATTTTGTGTCATTGGTTGAACATTTAGGTCATTTTCGTCCTCCCTAAGCTTATTCTCGTCCAATTAGGGTTTTTAACCAATCTTGTGCATCCAATAAGTAAACTTTTGTCATTGGTTGAACATTTAGGTCATTTTCGTCCTCCCAAGGCTTATTCTCGTCCAATTAGGGTTTTTAACCAATCTTGTGCATCCAATAAGTGATTTTGTGTCATTGGTTGAACATTTAGGTCATTTTCGTCGTCCTAAGGCTTATTCTCGTCCAATTAGGGTTTTTAACCAATCTTGTGCATCCAATAAGTGATTTTGTGTCATTGGTTGAACATTTAGGTCATTTTCGTCCTCCCTAGGCTTATTCTCGTCCAATTAGGGTTTTTAACCAATCTTGTGCATCCAATAAGTACATTTGTGTCATTGGTTGAACACTTAGGTCATTTTTCGTCCTCCCAATGCTTATTCTCGTCCAATTAGGGTTTTTAACCAATCTTGTGCATCCAATAAGTGATTTTGTGTCATTGGTTGAACATTTAGATCATTTTCGTCCTCCCAAGGCTTATTCTCGTCCAATTAGGGTTTTTAACCAATCTTGTGCATCAAATAAGTGATTTTGTGTCATTGGTTGAACATTTAGATCATTTTCGTCCTCCTAAGGCTTATTCTCGTCCAATTACGGTTTTTAACCAATCTTGTGCATCCAATTAGTACATTTGTGTCATTGGTTGAACATTTAGGTCATTTACGTCCTCCCTAGGCTTATTCTCGTCCAATTAGGGTTTTTAACCAATCTTGTGCGTCCAATAAGTACATTTGTGTCATTGGTTGAACATTTAGGTTATTTTCGTCCTCCCAATGCTTATTCTCGTCCAATTAGGGTTTTTAACCAATCTTGTGCATCCAATAAGTGATTTTGTGTCATTGGTTGAATATTTAGATCATTTTCGTCCTCCCAAGGCTTATTCTCGTCCAATTAGGGTTTTTAACCAATCTTGTGCATCCAATTAGTACATTTGTGTCATTGGTTGAACATTTAGGTCATTTTCGTCCTCCCTAGGCTTATTCTCGTCCAATTAGGGTTTTTAACCAATCTTGTGCATCCAATAAGTGATTTTGTGTCATTGGTTGAACATTTAGGTCATTTTCGTCCTCCTAAGGCTTATTCTCGTCCAATTAGGGTTTTTAATAAATCTTGTGCATCCAATAAGTACATTTGTGTCATTAGTTGAACATTTAGGTCATTTTCGTCCTCCCTAGGCTTTTTCTCGACCAATAAGGGGTTTTAACCAATCTTGTGCATCCAATAAGTACATTTGTGTCATTGGTTGAACATTAAGTCATTTTCGTCCTCCCTAGGCTTATTCTCGTCCAATTAGGGTTTTTAACCAATCTTGTGCATCCAATTAGTACATTTGTATCATTGGTTGAACATTTAGGTCATTTTTGTCCTCCCAATGCTTATTCTCGTCCAATTAGGGTTTTTTTACCAATCTTGTGCATCCAATAAGTGATTTTGTGTCATTGGTTGAACATTTAGGTCATTTTTGTCCTCCCAAGGCTTATTCTCGTCCAATTAGGGATTTTAACCAATCTTGTGCACCCAATAAGTACATTTGTGTCATTGGTTGAACATTTAGGTCATTTTCGTCCTCCCTAGGCTTATTCTCGTCCAATTAGGGGTTTTACCCAATCTTGTGCATCCAATAAGTACATTTGTGTCATTGGTTGAACATTGAAGTCATTTTCGTCCTCCCTAGGCTTATTCTCGTCCAATTAGGGTTTTTAACCAATCTTGTGCATCCAATTAGTACATTTGTGTCACTGGTTGAACATTTAGGTCATTTTCGTCCTCCCAATGCTTATTCTCGTCCAATTAGGGTTTTTAACCAATCTTGTGCATCCAATAAGTGATTTTGTGTCATTGGTTGAACATTTAGATCATTTTCGTCCTCCCAAGGCTTATTCTCGTCCAATTAGGGTTTTTAACTAATCTTGTGCATCCAATTAGTACATTTGTGTCATTGGTTGAACATTTAGGTCATTTTCGTCCTCCCAAGGCTTATTCTCGTCCAAGTAGGGTTTTTAATAAATCTTGTGCATCCAATAAGTGATTTTGTGTCATTGGTTGAACATTTAGGTCATTTTCGTCCTCCCTAGGCTAATTCTCGTCCAATTAGGGTTTTTAACCAATCTTGTGCATCCAATAAGTACATTTGTGTCATTGGTTGAACATTTAGGTCATTTTCGTCCTCCCAATGCTTATTCTCGTCCAATTAGGGTTTTTAACCAATCTTGTGCATCCAATAAGTGATTTTGTGTCATTGGTTGAACATTCAGGTCATTTTCGTCCTCCCAATGGTTATTCTCGTCCAATTAGGGTTTTTAACCAATCTTGTGCATCCAATAAGTACATTTGTGTCATTGGTTGAACATTTAGGTCATTTTCGTCCTCCCAAGGCTTATTCTCGTCCAATTAGGGTTTTTAACCAATCTTGTGCATCCAATAAGTACATTTGTGTCATTGGTTGAACATTTAGGTCATTTTCGTCCTCCCAAGGCTTATTCTCGTCCAATTAGGGTTTTTAACCAATCTTGTGCATCCAATACATTTGTGTCATTAGTTGAACATTTAGGTCATTTTCGTCCTCCCTAGGCTTATTCTCGATTAATTGGGGTTTTTAACCAATCTTGTGCATCCAATAAGTGATTTTGTGTCATTGGTTGAACATTTAGGTCAATTTCGTCATCCCTATGCTTATTCTCGTCCAATTAGGGTTTTTAACCAATCTTGTGCATCCAATAAGTACATTTGTGTCATTGGTTGAACATTTAGGTCATTTTCGTCCTCCCAAGGCTTATTCTCGTCCAATTAGGGTTTTTAACCAAACTTGTGCATCCAATAAGTGATTTTGTGTCGTTGGTTGAACATTTAGGTCATTTTCGTCCTGTCAAGGCTTATTCTCGTCCAATTAAGGTTTTTAACCAATCTTGTGCATCGAATAAGTACATTTGTGTCATTGGTTGAACATTTAGGTCATTTTCGTCCTCCCAAGGCTTATTCTCGTCCAATTAGGGTTTTTAACCAATCTTGTGCATCCAATAAGTACATTTGTGTCATTGGTTGAACATTTAGGTCATTTTCGTCCTCCCAAGGCTTATTCTCGTCCAATTAGGGTTTTTAACCAATCTTGTGAATCCAATAAGTGATTTTCTGTCATTGGTTGAACATTTAGGTCATTTTCGTCCTCCCAAGGCTTATTCTCGTCCAATTAGGGTTTTTAACCAATCTTGTGCATCCAATAAGTACATTTGTGTCATTGGTTGAACATTTAGGTCATTTTCGTCCTCCCAAGGCTTATTCTCGTCCAATTAGGGTTTTTAATTAATCTCGTGCATCCAATAAGTGATTTTGTGTCGTTGGTTGAACATTTAGGTCATTTTTGTCCTCCCAAGGCTTATTCTCGTCCAATTAGGGTTTTTAACCAATCTTGTGCATTGAATAAGTACATTTGTGTCGTTGGTTGAACATTTAGGTCATTTTCGTCCTCCCAAGGCTTATTCTCGTCCAATTAGGGTTTTTAACCAATCTTGTGCATCCAATAAGTACATTTGTGTCATTGGTTGAACATTTAGGTCATTTTCGTCCTCCCAAGGCTTATTCTCGTCCAATTAGGGTTTTTAACCAATCTTGTGCATCCAATAAGTACATTTGTGTCATTGGTTGGACATTTAGGTCATTTTCGTCCTCCCAAGGCTTTTTCTCGTCCAATTAGGGTTTTTAACCAATCTTGTGCATCCAATAAGTACATTTTTGTCATTGGTTGAACATTTAGGTCATTTTCGTCCTCCCAAGGCTTACTCTCGTCCAATTAGGGTTTTTAACCAATCTTGTGCATCCAATAATTACATTTGTGTCATTGGTTGAACATTTAGGTCATTTTCGTCCTCCCAAGGCTTATTCTCGTCCAATTAGGGTTTTTAACCAATCTTGTGCATCCAATAAGTACATTTGTGTCATTGGTTGAACATTTAGGTCATTTTCGTCCTCCCAAGGCTTATTCTCGTCCAATTAGGGTTTTTAACCAATCTTGTGCATCCAATTAGTGATTTTGTGTCCTTGGTTGAACATTTAGGTCATTTTCGATTTCCCAAGGCTTATTCTCGTCCAATTATGGTTTTTAACCAATCTTGTGCATCCAATAAGTACATTTGTGTCATTGGTTGAACATTTTGGTCATTTTCGTCCTCCCAAGGCTTGTTCTCGTCCAATTAGTGTTTTTAACCAATCTTGTGCATCCAATAAGTACAGTTGTGTCATTGGTTGAACATTTAGGTCATTTTCGTCCTCCCAAGGCTTATTCTCGTCCAATTAGGGTTTTTAACCAATCTTGTGCATCCAATAAGTACATTTGTGTCATTGGTTGAACATTTAGGTCATTTTCGTCCTCCCAAGGCTTATTCTCGTCCAATTAGGGTTTTTATCCAACCTTGTGCATCCAATAAGTGATTTTGTGTCATTGGTTGAACATTTAGGTCATTTTCGTCCTCCCAAGGCTTATTCTCGTCCAATTAGGGTTTTTAACCAATCTTGTGCATCCAATAAGTACATTTGTGTCATTGGTTGAACATTTAGGTCATTTTCGTCCTCCCAAGGCTTATTCTCGTCCAATTAGGGGTTTTAACCAATCTTGTGCATCCAATAAGTACATTTGTGTCATTGATTGATTATTTAGGTCATTTTCGTCCTCCCAAGGCTTATTCTCGTCCAATTAGGGTTTTTAACCAATCTTGTGCATCCAATAAGTACATTTGTGTCATTGGTTGAACATTTAGGTCATTTTCGTCCTCCCAAGGCTTATTATCGTCAAATTAGGGGTTTTAACCAATCTTGTGAATCCAATAAGCGATTTTGTGTCATTGTTTGAACATTTAGGTCATTTTCGTCCTCCCAAGGCTTATTCTCGTCCAATTAGGGTTTTTAACCAATCTTGTGCATCCAATAAGTACATTTGTGTCATTGGTTGAACATTTAGGTCATTTTCGTCCTCCCAAGGCTTATTCTCGTCCAATTAGGGATTTGAACCAATCTTGTGCATCCAATAAGTGATTTTGTGTCATTGGTTGAACATTTAGGTCATTTTCGTCCTCCCAAGGCTTATTCTCGTCCAATTAGGGTTTTTAACCAATCTTGTGCATCCAATAAGTGATTTTGTGTCATTGGTTGAACATTTAGGTCATTTTCGTCCTCCCTAGGCTTATTCTCGCCCAATAAGGGTTTTTAACCAATCTTATGCATCCAATAAGTGATTTCGTGCCATTGGTTGAACTTTTAGGTCATTTTCGTCCTCCCTAGGCTTATTCTCGTCCATTTAGGGTTTTTAACCAATCTTGTGTTCCAATAAGTGATTTCGTGCCATTGGTTGA
The DNA here is from genome assembly GCA_037974735.1 of Cicer chorassanicum. NCBI lineage: Eukaryota > Viridiplantae > Streptophyta > Magnoliopsida > Fabales > Fabaceae > Cicer > Cicer chorassanicum. Next base: position 31,043 of record JBBPBP010000484.1, read on the forward strand.
ACATTTAGGTCATCTTCGTCCTCACTAGGCTTATTCGCGTCCAATTTGGGTTTTTAACCAATCTTCTGCATCCAATAATTGATTTTGTGTCATTGGTTGAACATTTAGGTCATTTTCGTCCTCCCAAGGCTTATTCTCGTCCAATTAGGGTTTTTAACCAATCTTGTGCATCCAATAAGTGATTTTGTGTCATTGGTTGAACATTTAGGTCATTTTCGTCCTCCCTAGGCTTATTCTCGTCCAATTAGGGTTTCTAACCAATCTTGTGCATCCAATAAGTAATTTTGTGTCATTGGTTGAACATTTAGGTCATTTTCGTCCTCCCAAGGCTTATTCTCGTCCAATTAGGGTTTTTAACCAATCTTGTGCATCCAATAAGTGATTTTGTGTCATTGGTTGAACATTTAGGTCAATTTCGTCCTGCCATGACTTATTCTCGTCCAATTAGGGTTTTTAACCAATCTTGTGTAAACAATAAGTGATTTTGTGTCATTGGTTGAACATTTAGGTCATTTTCGTCCTCCCAAGGCTTATTCTCGTCCAATTAGGGTTTTTAACCAATCTTGTGCATCCAATAAGTGATTTTGTGTCATTGGTTGAACATTTAGGTCATTTTCGTCCTCCCTAGGCTTATTCTCGTCCAATTAGGGTTTTTAACCAATCTTGTGCATCCAATAATTGATTTTGTGTCATTGGTTGAACATTTAGGTCATTTTCGTCCTCCTTAGGCTTATTCTCGACCAATTAGTGTTTTTAACAAATCTTGTGCATCCAATAAGTGAATTTGTGTCATTGGTTGAACATTTAGGTCATTTTCGTCCTGCCATGACTTATTCTCGTCCAATTAGGGTTTTTAACCAATCTTGTGTAAACAATAAGTGATTTTGTGTCATTGGTTGAACATTTAGGTCATTTTCGTCCTCCCAAGGCTTATTCTCGTCCAATTAGGGTTTTTAACCAATCTTGTGCATCCAATAAGTGATTTTGTGTCATTGGTTGAACATTTAGGTCATTTTCGTCCTCCCTAGGCTTATTCTCGTCCAATTAGGGTTTTTAACCAATCTTGTGCATCCAATAAGTACACTTGTGTCATTGGTTGAACATTTAGGTCATTTTCGTCCTCCCAAGGCTTATTCTCGTCGAATTAGGGTTTTTAACCAAGCTTGTGCATCAAATAAGTGATTTTGTGTCATTGGTTGAACATATAGGTCATTTTCGTCCTCCCTAGGCTTATTGTCGTCCAATTAGGGTTTTTAACAATCTTGAGCATCCAATAAGTGATTTTGTGCCATTGGTTGAACATTTAGGTCATTTTCGTCCTCCCAAGGCTTATTCTCGTCCAATTAGGGTTTTTAACCAATCTTGTGCATCCAATAAGTGATTTTGTGTCATTGGTTGAACATTTAGGTCATTTTCGTCCTCCCTAGGCTTATTCTCGTCCAATTAGGGTTTTTAACCAATCTTGTGCATCCAATAAGTACATTTGTGTCATTGGTTGAAAATTTAGGTCATTTTCGTTTTCCCGAGGCTTATTCTCGTCCAATTAGGATTTTTAACCAATCTTGTGCATCTAATAAGTGATTTTGTATCCATGGTTGAACATTTAGGTCATTTTCATCCTCCCTAGGCTTATTCTCGTCCAATTAGGGTTTTTAACCAATCTTGTGCATCCAATCATTGTGCTATTGGTTAAACATTTAGGTCATTTTCGTCCTCCCAAGGCTTATTCTCGTCCAATTAGGGTTTTTAACCAATCTTGTGCATCCAATAAGTGATTTTGTGTCATTGGTTGAACATTTAGGTCATTTTCGTCCTCCCTAGGCTTATTCTCGTCCAATTAGGGTTTTTAACCAATCTTGTGCATCCAATAAGTGATTTTGTGTCGTTGATTGAACATTTAGGTCATTTTCGTCCTCCCAAGGCTTGTTCTTGTCCAATTAGGGTTTTTAACCAATCTTGTGCATGCAATAAGTGATTTTGTGTCATTGGTTGAACATTTAGGTCATTTTCGTCCTCCCAAGGCTTATTCTCGTCCAATTAGGGTTTTTAACCAATCTTGTGCATCCAATAAGTGATTTTGTGTCGTTGGTTGATTATTTAGGTCATTTTCGTCCTCCCAAGGCTTATTCTCGTCCAATTAGGGTTTTTAACCAATCTTGTGCATCCAATAAGTACATTTGTGTCATTGGTTGAACATTTAGGTCATTTTCGTCCTCCCAAGGCTTATTCTCGTCCAATTAGGGTTTTTAACCAATCTTGTGCATCCAATACTTGATTTTGTGTCATTGGTTGAACTTTTAGGTCATTTTCGTCCTCCCAAAGCTTATTCTCATCCAATTAGGGTTTTTAACAAATCTATGGCATCCATAAGTGATTTTGTGTCATTGGTTGAACATTTAGGTCAGTTTCGTCCTCCCAAGGCTTATTCTCGTCCAATTAGGGTTTTTAACCAATCTTGTGCATCCAATAAGTACATTTGTGTCATTGGTTGAACATTTAGGTCATTTTCGTCCTCCCAATGCATATTCTCGTCCAATTAGGGTTTTTAACCAATCTTGTGCATCCAATAAGTAATTTTGTGTCATTGGTTGAACATTTAGGTCATTTTTGTCCTCCCAAGGCTTATTCTCGTCCAATTAGGGATTTTAACCAATCTTGTGCACCCAAAAAGTACATTTGTGTCATTGGTTGAACATTTAGGTCATTTTCGTCCTCCCTAGGCTTATTCTCGTCCAATTAGGGTTTTTAACAAATCTTGTGCATCCAATAAGTACATTTGTGTCATTGGTTGAACATTTAGGTCATTTTCGTCCTCCCAAGGCTTATTCTCGTCCAATTAGGGGTTTTAACCAATCTTGTGCATCCAATAAGTACATTTGTGTCATTGGTTGAACATTTAGGTCATTTTCGTCCTCCCTAGGCTTATTCTCGTCCAATTAGGGTTTTTATCCAATCTGGTGCATCCAATTAGTACATTTGTGTCATTGGTTGAACATTTAGGTCATTTTCGTCCTCCGAATGCTTATTCTCATCCAATTAGGGTTTTTAACCAATCTTGTGCATCCAATAAGTGATTTTGTGTCATTGGTTGAACATTTAGGTCATTTTCGTCCTCCCAAGGCTTATTCTCGTCCAATTAGGGTTTTTAATAAATCTTGTGCATCCATTAAGTGATTTTGTGTCATTGGTTGAACATTTAGGTCATTTTCGTCCTCCCTAGGCTTATTCTCGTCCAATTAGGGTTTTTAACCAATCTTGTGCATCCAATAAGTACATTTGTGTCATTGGTTGAACACTTAGGTCATTTTTCGTCCTCCCAATGCTTATTCTCGTCCAATTAGGGTTTTTAACCAATCTTGTGCATCCAATAAGTGATTTTGTGTCATTGGTTGAACATTTAGATCATTTTCGTCCTCCCAAGGCTTATTCTCGTCCAATTAGGGTTTTTAACCAATCTTGTGCATCAAATAAGTGATTTTGTGTCATTGGTTGAACATTTAGATCATTTTCGTCCTCCTAAGGCTTATTCTCGTCCAATTACGGTTTTTAACCAATCTTGTGCATCCAATTAGTACATTTGTGTCATTGGTTGAACATTTAGGTCATTTACGTCCTCCCTAGGCTTATTCTCGTCCAATTAGGGTTTTTAACCAATCTTGTGCGTCCAATAAGTACATTTGTGTCATTGGTTGAACATTTAGGTTATTTTCGTCCTCCCAATGCTTATTCTCGTCCAATTAGGGTTTTTAACCAATCTTGTGCATCCAATAAGTGATTTTGTGTCATTGGTTGAATATTTAGATCATTTTCGTCCTCCCAAGGCTTATTCTCGTCCAATTAGGGTTTTTAACCAATCTTGTGCATCCAATTAGTACATTTGTGTCATTGGTTGAACATTTAGGTCATTTTCGTCCTCCCTAGGCTTATTCTCGTCCAATTAGGGTTTTTAACCAATCTTGTGCATCCAATAAGTGATTTTGTGTCATTGGTTGAACATTTAGGTCATTTTCGTCCTCCCAAGGCTTATTCTCGTCCAATTAGGGTTTTTAACCAATCTTGTGCATCCAATAAGTACATTTGTGTAAAAATACGTTTTTGATTATACACAAAGACCAATGGTGACACAGCAACAAAAAGAAGAATTCCTCAAACATCCCTTGATGAAATTACAAATAAATAGATTAGATAAAGGTAAAATAATTCAAGTCATCATTCAAATACAAGAGGACCTTAATTACTTTGCATATGCATAAATAATATTTTCAAAAGTCCAAAATAATATTTTCCAAATATTAAAATCTTTATTTTTGACAAAATTTAAAGTTGTATTCGACTACACAGTGAAATGTTTGAAAATTTTTAACGTTGCAGCAAGCTGTATTTGAATACAGAAATGTGGTAGTCGAATACAACTGCAGCCAATGCAATTTTTCAGCTTTGAATTCAATTTAAAACATTGCAATTCGTTCTCAAACCTCTTGGATCAAAGGCCACGAATCTAAAGAGTTGTTTGAGGACTATAAATAGGTGATAACTTCATTTTCAAATTACTAATTCAAATTACACAATTTCAAAGACTTTGAACAAAAATTTCTAAATTTTTCTAAGTCTTTTTCAAAAGTTCAAGTACTTGCATATCATTTTCATATCCTTAAGGTTCTCAAAAGTACTTGAATAAATCTTGAATTATACTACCTTCATTCTATTCCTATATCCTTATCAAAAACAACAAAGTGATTGTAAAAGAAAGTTGTGCTTTCTTTAAGTGCTGTATCTAAGATAGTAGTGTTCTATCTTTGAAAGTTTGTTAGAAGATTGTTGCCAAGGTCCCAGGGTGAGGACTTGTACATATTCTGACAGATAGTGAAGAAAATCTCTTGTGGTGAGCAAGAGGACTGGACGTACCCTTGGTGATTAGGGGAACCAGGATAAATCTTTTGTGTTCTTTACATTACTGCCATTTACATTATCTTTTACTATCCATAAGCGCAAAAATCAATCACTATAATTTTAAAAACAATCAAAATAACCAAACACCTAATTCACCCCCCCTCTTAGGTGCACATCTGATCTTACAATTGGTATCAGAGCAGGTTCAAGGTAACTTACTCCTTGATCAAACAACTAATGGCTTCCGCACTACCAGTTTTCAGAGATAGTGGCAGCAGTAACAAACCACCATGTTTCGTCGGTGAACATTACGATTTTTGGAAAATCCGCATGCAAGCATATCTTGAGGCACAGGGAGACGAAATATGGGATGCTGTCGAAAATGGTCCATACATTCCAACAACCGTCATCAACAACAAAGAAGAAATTAAAATAAAGAATTCTTGGACCGATGACGATAAAAGAAAAGTGCTATTCGATAAAAAGGCTAAAAACATTTTACAATCAGCACTTGGTATGGATGAATTCTTCAGCATATCTCACTGTAAAACAGCCAAGGAAATATGGGACACATTGGAAGTAACCCATGAAGGCACCATAGAGGTAAAAAGATCCAAACTAAATACCCTTTGCGCATTCATCGCTTTCTTTCTGATGACGACGAAAACATCAATCTCCTTGTCAAGAAATTCGGAAAATTTCTCAAAAATAACAAAAGTTTCAAGAAGAAAAACTTCAGAAAGAAAGATAGCACGACCAACCAAAACTTCACATGCTTTGAATGTGGAAAACAAGGACATATTAAAGCAGACTGTCCAGATCTCATCAAGAAAAGTGCCGGCAAAAGAAAAGATTTCAAGAAAGCATATATAGCATGGGAAGATAACGACATAAGTTCAACATCAGAAACTGAAAGCGATGAATGCGCAAATGTTGCACTAATGGCGTCACATCACTCCGATGACGAAGAGGTTAGTAACTCAAACAACCCTCCATATAATCATGAATTAGTTATAGAATACAATGAAGCACAAAATGCAATAAAGGAACTTCTTGCTGAATGTAAAAATTTGCTTAAACAAGTATCAACTCAAAAGAAAGAAATCTTATATCTTAAAGAAAAAATTAATCTTATGGAAAAAGATGCTGAAAATTCTAAGCAAAGTTCTTCATGCAATAATTGTGATTCACTTTCATTTAAAATTATTCAACTAAATAGAGTAATAGATAGGTATGAAAAAGGACATATAGGATTAGAAAATGTTCTAAACATGCAAAGATATTCTAATGATAAAAGTGGTATTGGATTTTCTAAATTTGATAAACCAAACACTAGTAAGACCATTTTTGTTAAATCAAGCACTCAAACAAATTTAAGAAACATGACAATTGTACAAAAAGAGCATTCACATAAAGGAAAGTTTATTAACAATAAGCGTCATACACACACAAGTAAAATTCCTACTTGCTCATATTGTGGTATCTATGGACACACACCAAATACTTGTCATGTAAGAAACATTAGCATTCCCAAAGGCCATTGCATATGGGTCAAGAAAGGCACTAACCCCCAAGGACCCAAAGCACTTTGGGTACCTAATAAAATCTGATTTTAATTTTGCAGGAATGCTCACAAAGTACTTCAAATTTATGGTACTTAGATAGTGGGTGCTCCAAACACATGACAGGAGACATAACAAAATTTTCAGCATTGACCCTTGAATCGAAAGGACATGTAGTATATGGAGACAATAACAAAGGGAAGATCCTAGGCATTGGAAAAATTGGAAAAGCACCTTCTCCAACAATTGAAGATGTTCTTTATGTGGAAGGTCTAAAGCACAATTTGATAAGCATCAGCCAGTTATGTGACAAAGGACACAAGATAATCTTCAACAAGGAAGAGTGCATCATTCAAAATGCAGCAACAAGTGAAATTCAATTTATCGGTAAACGTTTCAAGAATATTTTTATACTTAATTTAGATGATTTATCCTTGAAAATGAAATGTCTTTTGGTAAGCGACAACAATGATGCTTGGCTATGGCATAAAAGAATAGCACATATTCACATGGATCATTTAAATAAACTAGTCAAGCATGATCTAGTTGTTGGATTACCAAAAATGAAATTTGTCAAGGATAAATTATGTGATGCATGCCAAAAAGGTAAACAAACGAAAACTTCTTTTAAAGCCATAAATGTTATATCTACTACAAGACCACTTCAATTGATACACATGGATTTGTTTGGTCCATCAAGAACTAAAAGTCTTGGAGGAAATTCATACGGACTAGTTATTGTTGATGACTTTTCAAGGTACACATGGACCTTGTTTTTGGCAAACAAAAATGAAGCTTTTAAAGCCTTTAAAAATTACGCCAAACTAGTCCAAAATGAACAATCATCCAAGATTGTATCAATTCGAAGTGATCATGGTAGAGAATTTCAAAATACCTTATTTAAAGAATTTTGTGAAGAAAATGGAATTTTTCACAATTTTTCTGCACCAAGAACACCTCAACAAAATGGGGTTGTTGAGAGAAAGAACAGGTCCTTGATAGAACTTGCAAGAACAATGTTAAGTGATTCAAATCTACCAAAGTATTTTTGGGCAGATGCTGTAAACACGGCATGCTATGTTACTAACAGAGTAAACATTCGACCTATTCTTAAGAAGACTCCGTATGAACTATACAAAGGTAGAAAGCCCAGTATCTCTCACCTCCATATCTTTGGTTGCAAGTGTTTTGTGCTAAATAACGGAAAAGACAATCTTGGAAAATTCGATGAAAAAGCGGATGAAGGTATATTTATTGGGTATGCATTATCTAGTAAAGCTTTTAGGATCTTTAATAAAAGAACTTTAATTGTAGAAGAATCAATACATGTTACTTTTGATGAAACTAACCCCTCGAAAGAGGACAAAGCTATTTCTTTTGATGATGATGATATTGAAAGTAGTGATCCACGTGAAGAAGATCCAATTGATCAACCGAGTCAAGAAAATGAAGTCGACATGGAAAAGGAAACCAATGAACTCCCAAAGGAATGGAGAACCCATCGATATCATCCGATTGATAACATCATTGGTGATATCAACAAAGGAGTTACAACTAGACTCAAATTGCAAGATGCATGTTTAAACATGGCATTTGTTTCACAAATCGAACCTTCCAAAGTTGGTGAAGCACTAAAAGATGATCAGTGGATACTTGCTATGCAAGAAGAGCATAACCAATTCGAAAGAAACGAAGTATGGGAACTTGTTCCTAATCCAGGTGACAAACATATCATTGGTACAAAATGGGTATTTAAAAATAAACTTGACGAAAATGGTATAGTTGTCCGCAACAAAGCAAGACTTGTCGCCCAAGGATACAATCAAGAAGAAGGAATCGATTTTGACGAAACATTTGCTCCGGTTGCAAGGTTAGAAGCAATACGGCTATTACTTGCTTATGCCTGCTCTATGAATTTTGAATTATTTCAGATGGATGTGAAAAGCGCATTTCTAAATGGATACATCAATGAAGAAGTATATGTCAAGCAACCACCCGGCTTTGAAGACTTCAAGAATCCTACACATGTATTCAAACTAAGGAAAGCTCTCTATGGTCTAAAACAAGCACCAAGAGCTTGGTACCACAGATTGAGTGCCTTCCTGTGTGAAAGAGGCTTTGAAAAAGGGAAGGTTGACAAGACATTATTTATTAAACGAAATAATGGTCACACCTTGTTGGTCCAAATTTATGTTGACGATATCATATTCGGTTCAACAAACAATGAAATATGTGAGGAATTCTCATTGATGATGCAAGGTGAATTTGAAATGTCCATGATGGGAAAATTAAACTATTTTCTTGATCTTCACATCAAACAACTCTAGCATGGCATCTTCATCAATCAAGCAAAATATTGCAAAGAACTGCTAAAACGATTTGACATGGAAAAATGCAAGGAGAGTGCAACTCCCATGGGCTCCGGAACATATGTTGATAAAGATGAAACTGGTGCATCTGTAGATATTTCAAAATATCGAGGTATGATTGGCTCTTTATTATATCTAACGGCCAGTCGGCCAGATATCATGTTTAGTGTTTGTCTATGTGCAAGATTTCAAGCAGATCCGAAAGAATCACATCTTGTAGCAGTCAAACGAATCATGAAATACTTAAAAGGCACCATCAATGTTGGACTATGGTATCCTAAAGGTAGCATCTGTAGCCTCGTTGGATATTCAGATTCAGATTATGCAGGATGTAAAACAGACCGTAAAAGCACAAGCGGCACTTGTCATGTACTGGGCAATGCACTCGTATCTTGGTCATGTAAAAAGCAAGCATGTGTCGCACTCAGTACTGCTGAAGCAGAATACATAGCAGCAGGCAGTTGTTGCGCACAAATCTTATGGCTCAAGCAACAACTATGTGATTATGGAATTGATCTTGGATGCATTCCGCTACGATGCGACAACACTAGTGCAATCAATATTTCAAAGAATCCAATCATGCATTCTCGGACCAAACACATTGATATACGACACCACTTTCTGCGTGATCATGTGCTTAAAGGCAATGTTGAAGTAACCTTTGTGGATACACATAACCAACTTGCGGACATCTTCACTAAACCACTTCCTAAAGACTCATTTTTCAAAATACGACGCGAACTCGGCATCTTAAGTGAAAGTGATCTTTAAACGTCAGGTAAACTGCTATCATCAGGGCAAAGGTATGAATTAATTCGTGTCTTCACATACTTACATGTTATTTGAATTTAGTTGACTAACATGTTATTTGAATTTAGTTGACCTACATGTTATTTGAATTTAAATGACTTACATGTTATTTGCATTGACAAAACTATCAATATGTTAATTCTTGCCTTCACATATTAGAATTTAGTTAATTATATTTACATGTTATTTATATGATTATATTAAGTTTGTATTATAAAATCATGTCCGTTTCAAAATCTGGAGGTCGTAGCCGAATATAATCAATCTGTATTCGAATACAGATGATTCTGGAAATCTGTATTCGATTACCATCTTCCTGTATTCGAATACATGTTCGCATTTTTCTGTCATATATAAAGCTGCGACAGTAGGTATTCGAATACACCTTCCTTCCCCTCGAACTTACTCTCTGCGAACTCGCATTTTCTCTGCGAAATCCTCTTTCCTATCTGCGAATCAACCTCCATAACAACTTCATTCATTCACGCTTGCCTTCCAAACCCTTGTTTCCTTCAATCCTTTGCGAAATCCTTCTCCCTTTTCTTCAAATTCGCGATTTCACGAACCCTAACCCCCAAAAGTCAGTTTCGCGAATTCCAATCTCCTTCCCAACTACATCTCAGTTTCGAATCCGAATCCTAAAACCTTCAACAAAATGTCAAACCTTTCCACCTCTGTTGAAAACGCACGCAAGCGTGGCCCTCGCACCAAGCATGCAAGCTTAGGTCCTTCCAAGCGTCGCTCAAAGAGCATCAGCGTCACGGATTTGTCTCGTCTTCTGCATTCTCCCGAGGAAATTACCTGGTTTCGCACACTGTACTCCGACAAAAGGCTCATCATTCCAAAATTCGGTACTTTAGATTCTTTCTCTGCCTTTCAATTTCCGGATTTACTTAAGGCTCAACAAGTTGAGGACTTTATTGCTTACAAAGGTCCGATTTATCCTGATTTGGTTCGAGTCTTTTATTGCAATCTTCGTCGGGATGGAAAAATGTTGATTTCCCGTGTCAAAGGAATAACTATTGAACTTGATTCTCATACTATTGGTGCCATTCTGAAAATACCTGATCACGGTCAGAAACTTAGTCCAACCAATTTATGCAAATGGCATAATATCTCGAAACATGATGCTTATGCGGCTCTGTGTCGATTTGATAAACAAACCATAGAACGTAAGCAACTTCAGGCTAGCTCCACCTTTGCAAGACAAAGATTTAGTGTTGGAAACTTAACTGTCGACTTTCGTCTGCTCCATTATTTCTTAAGCTACATTTTGGTTCCTAAGGCCGGTAACTACTCTCAACTCTCTGAATTTGAACTTCAGATTCTTTACTTCATGAATGACGGTCTTCCTCTTAACTGGGCATACTTTGTTAATTCAGTCATGTTTGTATCCCGTGAAGCTGTTGGATTTCCCTATGCTAAGGAAGTTTCTCGCATACTTGAACATTTTGGGGTAGATTTTTCTGAGGAGGTTGTGTATACCGTCACTAAGGATAATCTGCTAGACTTGAGTGTTCATCCTAGCATGAAAATCGTTTGGAGTGAACCGCTGCAAAAATACATCCATCAGAGTGATATCGGTCAGGCATCTGCTAGTGCTCCTGCAGATGATGCTGCTGACGATCCTGCATCTGATGATGATCACGTTACTAACCGCATGATTATGGATAAACTTGACTCTCTTCAGACCAGCTTCTCAGGATTTACCACTTCGGTCGATGCTCGTTTTCAGGCTCTCGAATCCACCATCGCTACCAATCACGACAGCCTAGTCCACGAGATGTGTATCATCGCCGATAAACTTGATCACTTCCATCTACCACCGGATCGTCGCTGATTTGTACTTAGTTTCTAGGTCTAGTTCGTTTTCTTATGTTCTTAGGATTGACCTTCCTACTATTTTGTTTAAGATGTAATCGTTGCTTTCGTAATCGTTGTATGACCTTTATGACTCTATGCTTGTATGACTTTTTGAATCTATGTCTTTTATGACTTTATGTTTTTATGACTTCATGAATCAATGACTTTTATGCTTATCTCTGCTTATTTGCCTCCAATATGATCTATCTTAAATTATGATATGTTCAATCTATTAGTTTCCTATTGCTGGTATTCTTCTTTTTGATCATGTCAAAAGGGGGAGAAATTTTGTGTATTTTGTTGCTTGTTGTTGTCCGGTAAAAACTTATCTGTAGGTACTCAAACACACATATTGCAAAAATTACGGGGGAGTACAATACGCCTACATTACGGGGGAGTCATCAACAACAACAGCTGGTTTTGTCATAATCAAAAAGGGGGAGAATGTAAAAATACGTTTTTGATTATATACAAAGACCAATGGTGACACAGCAACAAAAAGAAGAATTCCTCAAACATCCCTTGATGAAATTACAAATAAATAGATTAGATAAAGGTAAAATAATTCAAGTCATCATTCAAATACAAGAGGACCTTAATTACTTTGCATATGCATAAATAATATTTTCAAAAGTCCAAAATAATATTTTCCAAATATTAAAATCTTTATTTTTGACAAAATTTAAAGTTGTATTTGAATACAACCATCTTGTAGTCGAATACAAGATAAAAACATGGCTAAGTCAGAGAGTTGGCCATCTCATCTGTATTCGACTACACAGTGAAAATTTTGAATGATTTTTAACGTTACAGCAAGTCGTATTCGAATACAAAATATCTTGTAGTCGAATACAAGACAAAAACATGGCTAAGTCAGAGAGTTGGCCATCTCATCTGTATTCGACTACACAGTGAAATGTTTGAAAATTTTTAACGTTGCAGCAAGTTGTATTCGAATACAGAAATGTGGTAGTCGAATACAACTGCAACCAATGCAATTTTTCAGCTTTGAATTCAATTTAAAACATTGCAATTCGTTCTCAAACCTCTTGGATCAAAGGCCACGAATCTAAAGAGTTGTTTGAGGACTATAAATAGGTGATAACTTCATTTTCAAATTACTAATTCAAATTACACAATTTCAAAGACTTTGAACAAAAATTTCTAAATTTTTCTAAGTCTTTTTCAGAAGTTCAAGTACTTGCATATCATTTTCATATCCTTAAGGTTCTCAAAAGTACTTGAATAAATCTTGAATTATACTACCTTCATTCTATTCCTATATCCTTATCAAAAACAACAAAGTGATTGTAAAAGAAAGTTGTGCTTTCTTTAAGTGTTGTATCTAAGATAGTAGTGTTCTATCTTTGAAAGTTTGTTAGAAGATTGTTGCCAAGGTCCCAGGGTGAGGACTTGTACATATTCTGACAGATAGTGAAGAAAATCTCTTGTGGTGAGCAAGAGGACTGGACGTACCCTTGGTGATTAGAGGAACCAGGATAAATCTTTTGTGTTCTTTACATTACTGCCATTTACATTATCCTTTACTATCCATAAGCGCAAAAATCAATCACTATAATTTTAAAAACAATCAAAATAACCAAACACCTAATTCACCCCCCCCTCTTAGGTGCACATCTGATCTTACAAGGCTTATTCTCGTCCAATTAGGGTTTTTAACCAATCTTGTGCATCCAATAAGTGATTTTGTGTCATTGGTTGAACATTTAGGTCATTTTCGTCCTCCCAAGGCTTATTCTCGTCCAATTAGGGTTTTTAACCAATCTTGTGCATCCAATAAGTACATTTGTGTCATTGGTTGAACATTTAGGTCATTTTCGTCCTCCCAAGGCTTATTCTCGTCCAATTAGGGTTTTTAACCAATCTTGTGCATCCAATAAGATATTTTGTGTCATTGGTTGAACAATTAGGTCATTTTCGTCATCTCAAGACTTATTCTCGTCCAATTAGGGTTTTTAACCAATCTTGTGCATCCAATAAGTGATTTTGTGTCATTGGTTGAACATTTAGGTCATTTTCGTCCTCCCAATGCTTATTCTCGTCCAATTAGGGTTTTTAACCAATCTTGTGCATCCAATAAGTACATTTGTGTCATTGGTTGAACATTTAGGTCATTTTCGTCCTCCCAAGGCTTATTCTCGTCCAATTTTGGTTTTTAACCAATCTTGTGCATCCAATAAGTGATTTTGTGTCATTGGTTGAACATTTAGGTCATTTTCGTCCTCCCAAGGCTTATTCTCGTCCAATTAGGGTTTTTAACCAATCTTGTGCATCCAATAAGTGATTTTGTGTCATTGGTTGAACATTTAGGTCATTTTCGTCCTCCCAAGGCTTATTCTCGTCCAATTAAGGTTTGTAACCAATCTTGTGCATCCAATAAGTGATTTTGTGTCATTGGTTGAACATTTAGGTCATTTTCGTCCTCCCAAGGCTTATTCTCGTCCAATTAGGGTTTTTAACCAATCTTGTGCATCCAATAAGTGATTTTGTGTCATTGGTTGAACATTTAGGTCATTTTCGTCCTCCCAAGGCTTATTCTCTTCCAATTAGGGTTTTTAACCAATCTTGTGCATCCAATAAATACATTTGTGTCGTTGGTGGAACATTTAGGTCATTTTTGTCCTCCCAAGGCTTATTCTCGTCCAATTAGGGTTTTTAACCAATCTTGTGCATCCAATAAGTACATTTGTGTCATTGGTTGAACATTTAGGTCATTTTCGTCCTCCCAAGGCTTATTCTCGTCCAATTAGGGTTTTTAACCAATCTTGTGCATCCAATAAGTACATTTGCGTCATTAGTTGAACATTTAGGTCATTTTCGTCCTCCCAATGCTTATTCTCGTCCAATTAGGGTTTTTAACCAATCTTGTGCATCCAATAAGTACATTTGTGTCATTGGTTGAACATTTAGGTCATTTTCGTCCTCCCAAGGCTTATTCTCGTCCAATTAGGGTTTTTAACCAATCTTGTGCTTCCAATAAGTACATTTGTGACATTGGTTGAACATTTAGGTCATTTCGTCCTCCCAATGCTTATTCTCGTCCAATTAGGGTTTTTAACCAATCTTGTGCATCCAATAAGTACATTTGTGTCATTGGTTGAACATTTAGGTCATTTTCGTCCTCCCAAGGCTTATTCTCGTCCAATTAGGGTTTTTAACCAATCTTGTGCATCCAATAAGTACATTTGTGTCATTGGTTGAACATTTAGGTCATTTTCGCCCTCCCTAGGCTTATTCTCGTCCAATTAGGGTTTTTAACCAATCTTTTGCATCCAATAAGTGATTTTGTGTCATTGGTTGAATATTTAGGTCATTTTCGTCCTCCCAAGGCTTATTCTGGTCCAATTAGGGTTTTTAACAAATCTTGTGCATGCAATAAGTGATTTTGTGTCATTGGTTGAACATTTAGGTCATTTTCGTCCTCCCTAGGCTTATTCTCATCCAATTAGGGTTTTTAACCAATCTTGTGCATCCAATAAGTACATTTGTGTCATTGGTTGAACATTTAGGTCATTTTCGTCCTCCCAAGGCTTATTCTCGTCCAATTAGGGTTTTTAACCAATCTTGTGCATCCAATAAGTACATTTGTGTCATTGGTTGAACATTTAGGTCATTTTCGCCCTCCCTAGGCTTATTCTCGTCCAATTAGGGTTTTTAACCAATCTTTTGCATCCAATAAGTGATTTTGTGTCATTGGTTGAATATTTAGGTCATTTTCGTCCTCCCAAGGCTTATTCTGGTCCAATTAGGGTTTTTAACAAATCTTGTGCATGCAATAAGTGATTTTGTGTCAT
>JBBPBP010000484.1:46758-110351 GCA_037974735.1 Cicer chorassanicum
CGTCCAATTAGGGTTTTTAACCAATCTTGTGCATCTAATAAGTGATTTTGTGTCATTGGTTGAACATTTAGGTCATTTTCGTCCTCCCTAGGCTTATTCTCGTCCAATTAGCGTTTTTAACCAATCTAGTGCATCCAATAAGTGATTTTGTGTCGTTGGTTGAACATTTAGGTCATTTTCGTCCTCCCAAGGCTTATTCTCGTCCAATTAGGGTTTTTAACCAATCTTGTGCATCCAATAAGTGATTTTGTGTCATTGGTTGAACATTTAGGTCATTTTCGTCCTCCCAAGGCTTATTCTCGTGCAATTAGGGTTTTTAACCAATCTTGTGCATCCAATAAGTACATTTGTGTCGTTGGTTGAACATTTAGGTCATTTTCGTCCTCCCAATGCTTATTCTCGTCCAATTAGGGTTTTTAACCAATCTTGTGCATCCAATAAGTGATTTTGTGTCATTGGTTGAACATTTAGGTCATTTTCGTCCTCCCAATGCTTATTCTCTTCCAATTAGGGTTTTTAACCAATCTTGTGCATCCAATAAGTGATTTTGTGTCATTGGTTGAACATTTAGGTCATTTTCGTCCTCCCAAGGCTTATTCTCGTCCAATTAGGGATTTTAACCAATCTTGTGCATCCAATAATTACATTTGTGTCATTGGTTGAACATTTAGGTCATTTTCGTCCTCCCAAGGCTTATTCTCGTCCAATTAGGGTTTTTAACCAATCTTGTGCATCTAATAAGTGATTTTGTGTCATTGGTTGAACATTTAGGTCATTTTCGTCCTCCCTAGGCTTATTCTCGTCCAATTAGCGTTTTTAACCAATCTAGTGCATCCAATAAGTGATTTTGTGTCGTTGGTTGAACATTTAGGTCATTTTCGTCCTCCCAAGGCTTATTCTCGTCCAATTAGGGTTTTTAACCAATCTTGTGCATCCAATAAGTGATTTTGTGTCATTGGTTGAACATTTAGGTCATTTTCGTCCTCCCAAGGCTTATTCTCGTGCAATTAGGGTTTTTAACCAATCTTGTGCATCCAATAAGTACATTTGTGTCGTTGGTTGAACATTTAGGTCATTTTCGTCCTCCCAATGCTTATTCTCGTCCAATTAGGGTTTTTAACCAATCTTGTGCATCCAATAAGTGATTTTGTGTCATTGGTTGAACATTTAGGTCATTTTCGTCCTCCCAATGCTTATTCTCTTCCAATTAGGGTTTTTAACCAATCTTGTGCATCCAATAAGTGATTTTGTGTCATTGGTTGAACATTTAGGTCATTTTCGTCCTCCCAAGGCTTATTCTCGTCCAATTAGGGATTTTGACCAATCTTGTGCATCCAATAAGTACATTTGTGTCATTGGTTGAACATTTATATTATTTTTGTCCTCCCAAGGCTTATTCTCGTCCAATTAGGGTTTTTAACCAATCTTGTGCATCCAATAAGTGATTTTGTGTCATTGGTTGAACATTTAGGTCATTTTCGTCCTCCCTAGGCTTATTCTCGTCCAATTAGGGTTTTTAACCAATCTTGTGCATCCAATAAGTACATTTGTGTCATTGGTTGAACATTTAGGTCATTTTCGTCCTCACAAAGCTTATTCTCGCCAATTAGGGTTCTTAACCAATCTTGTGCATCCAATAAGTGATTTTGTGTCATTGGTTGAACATTTAGATCATTTTCGTCCTCCCTAGGCTTATTCTCGGCCAATTAGGGGTTTTAACCAATCTTGTGCATCCAATAAGTACATTTGTGTCATTGGTTGAACATTTAGGTCATTTTCATCCTCCCAAGGCTTATTCTCGTCCAATTAGGGTTTTTAACCAATCTTGTGCATCCAATAAGTGATTTTGTGTCATTGGTTGAACATTTAGGTCATTTTCGTCCTCCCTAGGCTTATTCTCGTCCAATTAGGGTTTTTAACCAATCTTGTGCATCCAATAAGTACATTTGTGTCATTGGTTGAACATTTAGGTCATTTTCGTCCTCCCTAGGCTTATTCTCGTCCAATTAGCGTTTTGAACCAATCTTGTGCATCCAATAAGTGATTTTGTGTCATTGGTTGAACATTTAGGTCATTTTCGTCCTCCCTAGGCTTATTCTCGTCCAATTAGGGGTTTTAACCAATCTTGTGCATCCAATAAGTGATTTTGTGTCATTGGTTGAACAATTATGTTATTTTCGTCCTCCCAAGGCTTATTCTCGTCCAATTAGGGTTTTTAACCAATCTTGTGCATCCAATAAGTGATTTTGTGTCATTGGTTGAACATTTAGGTCATTTTCGTCCTCCCTAGGCTTATTCTCGTCCAATTAGGGTTTTTAACCAATCTTGTGCATCCAATAAGTGATTTTGTGCCATTGGTCGAACATTTAGGTCATTTTCGTCCTCCCAAGGCTTATTCTCGTCCAATTAGGGTTTTTAACCAATCTTGTGCATCCAATAAGTGATTTTGTGTCATTGGTTGAACATTTAGGTCATTTTCGTCCTCCCAAGGCTTATTCTCGTCCAATTAGGGTTTTTAACCAATCTTGTGCATCCAATAAGTGATTTTGTGTCATTGGTTGAACATTTAGGTCATTTTCGTCCTCCCAAGGCTTATTCTCGTCCAATTAGGGTTTTTAACCAATCTTGTGCATCCAATAAGTGATTTTGTGTCATTGGTTGAACATTTAGGTCATTTTCGTCCTCCCAAGGCTTATTCTCGCCCAAGTAGGGTTTTTAACCAATCTTGTGCATCCAATAAGTGATTTTGTGTCATTGGTTGAACATTTAGGTCATTTTCGTCCTCCCAAGGCTTATTCTCGTCCAATTAGGGTTTTTAACCAATCTTGTGCATCCAATAAGTGATTTTGTGTCATTGGTTGAACATTTAGGTCATTTTCGTCCTCCCAAGGCTTATTCTCGTCCAATTAGGGTTTTTAACAAATCTTGTGCATCCAATACGTACATTTGTGACATTGGTTGAACATTTAGGTCATTTTCGTCCTCCCAAGGCTTATTCTCGTCCAATTAGGGTTTTTAACCAATCTTGTGCATCCAATAAGTGATTTTGTGTCATTGGTTGAACATTTAGGTCATTTTCGTCCTCCCAAGGCTTATTCTCGTCCAATTACAGTTTTTAACCAATCTTGTGCATCCATTAAGTACATTTGTGTCATTGGTTGAACATTTAGGTCATTTTCGTCCTCCCAAGGCTTATTCTCGTCCAATTCGGGTTTTTAACCAATCTTGTGCATCCAATAAGTACATTTGTGTCATTGGTTGAACATTTACGTCATTTTCGTCCTCCCAAGGCTTATTCTCGTCCAGTTACGGTTTTTATCCAATCTTGTGCATCCAATAAGTGATTTTGTGTCATTGGTTGAACATTTAGGTCATTTTCGTCCTCCCAAGGCTTATTCTCGTCCAATTAGGGTTTTTAACCAATCTTGTGCATCCAATAAGTGATTTTGTGTCATTGGTTGAACATTTAGGTCATTTTCGTCCTCCCAAGGCTTATTCTCGTCCAATTAGGGTTTTTAAACAACCTTGTGCATCCAATAAGTGATTTTGTGTCATTGGTTGAACATTTAGGTCATTTTCGTCCTCCCAAGGCTTATTCTCGTCCAATTAGGGTTTTTAACCAATCTTGTGCATCCAATAAGTGATTTTGTGTCATTGGTTGAACATTTAGGTCATTTTCGTCCTCCCAAGGCTTATTCTCGTCCAATTAGGGTTTTTAACCATTCTTATGCATCCAATAAGTGATTTTGTGTCATTGGTTGAACATTTAGGTCATTTTCGTCCTCCCTAGGCTTATTCTCGTCCAATTAGGGTTTTTAACCAATCTTGTGCATCCAATAAGTACATTTGTGTCATTGGTTGAACATTTAGGTCATTTTCGTCCTCCCAAGGCTTATTCTCGTCCAAATAGGGTTTTAAACCAATCTAGTGCATCCAATAAGTGATTTTGTGTCATTGGTTGAACATTTAGGTCATTTTCGTCCTCCCTAGGCTTATTCTCGTCCAATTAGGGTTTTTAACCAATCTTGTGCATCCAATAAGTACATTTGTGTCATTGGTTGAACATTTAGGTCATTTTCGTGCTCCCAATGCTTATTCTCATCCAATTAGGGTTTTTAACCAATCTTGTGCATCCAATAAGTACATTTGTGTCATTGGTTGAACATTTAGGTCATTTTCGTCCTCCCTAGGCTTATTCTCGTCCAATTAGGGTTTTTAACCAATCTTGTGCATCCAATAAGTACATTTGTGTCATTGGTTGAACATTTAGGTCATTTTCGTCCTCGCAATGCTTATTCTCGTCCAATTAGGGTTTTTAACCAATCTTGTGCATTAAATAAGTACATTTGTGTCATTGGTTGAACATTTAGGTCATTTTCGTCCTCCCTAGGCTTATTCTCGTCCAATTAGGGTTTTTAACCAATCTTGTGCATCCAATTAGTACATTTGTGTCATTGGTTGAACATTTAGGTCATTTTCGTCCTCCCAATGCTTAATCTCGTCCAATTAGGGTTTTTAACCAATCTTGTGCATCCAATAAGTACATTTGTGTCATTGGTTGAATATTTAGGTCATTTTCGTCCTCCCTAGGCTTTTTCTCGTCCAAATAGGGGTTTTAACCAATCTTGTGCATCTAATAAGTACATTTGTGTCATTGGTTGAACATTTAGGTCATTTTCGTCCTCCCTAGGCTTATTCTCGTCCAATTAGGGTTTTTAACCAATCTTGTGCATCCAATTAGTACATTTGTGTCATTGGTTGAACATTTAGGTCATTTTCGTCCTCCCAATGCTTATTCTTGTCCAATTAGGGTTTTTAACCAATCTTATGCATCCAATAAGTGATTTTGTGTCATTGGTTGAACATTTAGGTCATTTCGTCCTCCCAAGGCTTATTCTCGTCCAATTAGGGTTTTTAACCAATCTTGTGCATCCAATAAGTGATTTTGTGTCATTGGTTGAACATTTAGGTCATTTTCGTCCTCCCAATGCTTATTCTCGTCCAATTAGGGTTTTTAACCAATCTTGTGCATCCAATAAGTACATTTGTGTCATTGGTTGAACATTTAGGTCATTTTGGTCCTCCTAATGCTTATTCTCGTCCAACTAGGGTTTTTAACCAATCTTGTGCATCCAATAAGTGATTTTGTTTCATTGGTTGAACATTTAGGTCATTTTCGTCCTCTGAAGGCTTATTCTCGTCCAATTAGGGTTTTTAACCAATCTTGTGCATCCAATAAGTGATTTTGTGTCATTGGTTGAACATTTAGGTCATTTTCGTCCTCCCAATGCTTATTCTCGTCCAATTAGGGTTTTTAACCAATCTTGTGCATCCAATAAGTACATTTGTATCATTGGTTGAACATTTAAGTCATTTTGGTCCTCCCAAGGCTTATTCTCGTCCAATTAGGGTTTTTAACCAATCTTGTGCATCCAATAAGTGATTTTGTGTCATTGGTTGAACATTTAGGTCATTTTCGTCCTCCCAATGCTTATTCTCGTCCAATTAGGGTTTTTAACCAATCTTGGGATTTCAATAAGTACATTTGTGTCATTGGTTGAACATTTAGGTCATTTTCGTCCTCCCAATGCTTATTCTCGTCCAATTAGGGTTTTTAACCAATCTTGTGCATCCAATAAGTGATTTTGTGTCATTGGTTGAACATTTAGGTCATTTTCGTCCTCCCAAGGCTTATTCTCGTCCAATTAGGGTTTTTAATAAATCTTGTGCATCCAATAAGTAATTTTGTGTCATTGGTTGAACATTTAGGTCATTTTCGTCCTCCCTAGGCTTATTCTCGTCCAATTAGGGTTTTTAACCAATCTTGTGCATCGAATAAGTACATTTGTGTCATTGGTTGAACATTTAGGTCATTTTCGTCCTCCCTATGCTTATTCTCGTCCAATTAGGGTTTTAAACCAATCTTGTGCATCCAATAAGTGATTTTGTGTCATTGGTTGAACATTTAGATCATTTTCGTCCTCCCAAGGCTTATTCTCGTCCAATTAGGGTTTTTAATCAATCTTGTGCATCCAATAAGTACATTGGTGTCATTGGTTGAACATTTAGGTCATTTTCGTCCTCCTTAGGCTTATTCTTATCCAATTAGAGTTTTTAACCAATCTTGTGCATCCAATTAGTACATTTGTGTCATTGGTTGAACATTTAGGTCATTTTCGTCATCCCAATGCTTATTCTCTTCCAATCAGGGTTTTTAACCAATCTTGTGCATCCAATAAGTACATTTGTGTCATTGGTTGAACATTTAGGTCATTTTCGTCCTCCCAATGCTTATTCTCGTCCAATTAGGGTTTTAAACCAATCTTGTGCATCCAATAAGTGATTTTGTGTCATTGGTTGAACATTTAGATCATTTTCGTCCTCCCAAGGCTTATTCTCGTCCAATTAGGGTTTTTAATCAATCTTGTGCATCTAATAAGTACATTTGTGTCATTGGTTGAACATTTAGGTCATTTTCGTCCTCCCAAGGCTTATTCTCGTCCAATTAGGGTTTTTAACCAATCTTGTGCATCCAATAAGTACATTTGTGTCATTGGTTGAACATTTAGGTTATTTTCGTCCTCCCAAGGCTTATTCTCGTCCAATTAGGGTTTTTAACCAATCTTGTGCATCCAATAAGTGATTTTGTGTCATTGGTTGAACATTTAGGTCATTTTCGTCCTCCAAAGCCTTATTCTCGTCCAGTTAGGGTTTTTAACCAATCTTGTGCATCCAATAAGTACATTTGTGTCATTGGTTGAACATTTAGGTCATTTTCGTCCTCCCTAGGCTTATTCTCGTCCAATTAGGGTTTTTAACCAATCTTGTGCATCCAATAAGTACATTTGTGTCATTGGTTGAACATTTAGGTCATTTTCTTTCTCCCTAGGCTTATTCTCGTCCAATTAGGGGTTTTAACCAATCTTGTGCATCCAATAAGTACATTTGTGTCATTGGTTGAACATTTAGGTCAATTTCGTCCTCCCTAGGCTTATTCTCGTCCAATTAGGGGTTTTAACAATTCTTGTGCATCCAATAAGTACATTTGTGTCATTGGTTGAACATTTAGGTCATTTTCGTCCTCCCTAGGCTTATTCTCGTCCAATTAGGGTTTTTAACCAATCTTGTGCATCCAATTAGTACATTTGTGTCATTGGTTGAACATTTAGGTCATTTTCGTCCTCCCAATGCTTATTCTCTTCCAATTAGGGTTTTTAACCAATCTTGTGCATCCAATAAGTGATTTTGTGTCATTGGTTGAACATTTAGATCATTTTCGTCCTCCCAAGGCTTATTCTCGTCCAATTAGGGTTTTTAATCAATCTTGTGCATCCAATAAGTACATTTGTGTCATTGGTTGTACATTTAGGTCATTTTCGTCCTCCCAAGGCTTATTCTCGTCCAATTAGGGTTTTTAACCAATCTTGTGCATCCAATAAGTACATTTGTGTCATTGGTTGAACATTTAGGTCATTTTCGTCCTCCCTAGGCTTATTCTCGTCCAATTAGGATTTTTAACCAATCTGGTGAATCCAATTAGTACATTTGTGTCATTGGTTGAACATTTAGGTCATTTTCGTCCTCCCAAGGCTTATTCTCGTCCAATTAGGGATTTTAACCAATCTTGTGCATCCAATAAGTACATTTGTGTCATTGGTTGAACATTAAAGTCATTTTCGTACTCCCTAGGCTTATTCTCGTCCAATTAGGGTTTTTAACCAATCTTGTGCATCCAATAAGTACATTTGTGTCATTGGTTGAACATTTAGGTCATTTTCGTCCTCCCAATGCTTATTCTCGTCCAATTATGGTTTTTAACCAATCTTGTGCATCCAATAGGTACATTTGTGTCATTGGTTGAACATTTAGGTCATTTTCGTCCTCCCTAGGCTTATTCTCGTCCAATTAGGGTTTTTAACCAATCTTGTGTATCCAATTAGTACATTTGTGTCATTGGTTAAACATTTAGGTCATTTTCGTCCTCCCAATGCTTATTCTCGTCCAATTAGGGTTTTTAACCAATCTTGTGCATCCAATAAGTGATTTTGTGTCATTGGTTGAACATTTAGGTCATTTTCGTCCTCCCAAGGCTTATTCTCGTCCAATTAGGGATTTTAACCAATCTTGTTCATCCAATAAGTACATTTGTGTCATTGGTTGAACATTTAGGTCATTTTCGTCCTCCCTAGGATTATTCTCGTCCAATTAGTGTTTTTTAACCAATCTTGTGGATCCAATAAGTACATTTGTGTCATTGGTTGAACATTTAGGATATTTTCGTCCTCCCTAGGCTTATTCTCGTCCAATTAGGGTTTTTAACCAATCTTGTGCATCCAATAAGTGATTTTGTGTCATTGGTTGAACATTTAGGTCATTTTCGTCCTCCCAATGCTTATTCTCGTCCAATTAGGGTTTTTAACCAATCTTGTGCATCCAATAAGTGATTTTGTGTCATTGGTTGAACAGTTAGGTCATTTTCGTCCTCCCAAGGTTTATTCTCGTCCAATTAGGGTTTTTAACCAATCTTGTGCATCCAATAAGTGATTTTGTGTCATTGGTTGAACATTTAGGTCATTTTCGTCCTCCCAATGCTTATTCTCGTCCAATTAGGGTTTTTAACCAATCTTGTGCATTCAATAAGTACATTTGTGTCATTGGTTGAACATTTAGGTCATTTTCGTCCTCCTAAGGCGTATACTCGGCCAATTAGGGTTTTTAACCAATCTTGTGCATCCAATAAGTGATTTTGTGTCATTGGTTGAACATTTAGGTCATTTTCGTCCTCCCAAGGCTTATTCTCGTCCAATTAGGGTTTTTGACCAATCTTGTGCATCCAATAAGTACATTTGTATCATTGGTTGAACATTTAGGTCATTGTAGTCCTCCCAAGGCTTATTCTCGTCCAATTAGGGTTTTTAACCAATCTTGTCCATCCAATAATTACATTTGTGTCATTGGTTGAACATTTAGGTCATTTTCGTCCTCCCAAGGCTTATTCTCGTCCAATTAGGGTTTTTAACCAATCTTGTGCATCCAATAAGTGATTTTGTGTCATTGGTTGAACATTTAGGTCATTTTCGTCCTCCCAAGGCTTATTCTCGTCCAATTAGGGTTTTTAACCAATCTTGTGCATCCAATAAATGATTTTGTGTCATTGGTTGAACATTTATGTCATTTTTGTCCTCCCAAGGCTTATTCTCGTCCAATTAGGGTTTTGAACCAATCTTGTGCATCCAATAAGTACATTTGTGTCATGGGTTAATCATTTAAGTCATTTTCGTCCTCCCAAGGCTTATTCTCGTCCAATTAGGGTTTTTAACCAATCTTTTGCATCCAATAAGTACATTTGTGTCATTGGTTGAACATTTAGGTCATTTTCGTCCTCCCAAGGCTTATTCTCGTCCAATTAGGGTTTTTAACCAATCTTGTGCATCCAATAAGTGATTTTGTGTCATTGGTTGAACATTTAGGTCATTTTCGTCCTCCCAAGGCTTATTCTCGTCCAATTAGGGTTTTTAACCAATCTTGTGCATCCAATAAGTACATTTGTGTCATTGGTTAAAATATTTAGGTCATTTTCGTCCTCCCAAGGCTTATTCTCGTCCAATTAGGGTTTTTAACCAATCTTGTGCATCCAATAAGTGATTTTGTGTCATTGGTTGAACATTTAGGTCATTTTCGTCCTCCCAAGGCTTATTCTCGTCCAATGAGGGTTTTTAACCAATCTTGTGCATCCAATAAGTGATTTTGTGTCATTGGTTGAACATTTAGGTCATTTTCGTCCTCCCTAGGCTTATTCTCGTCCAATTAGGGTTTTTAACCAATCTTGTGCATCCAATAAGTGATTTTGTGCCATTGGTCGAACATTTAGGTCATTTTCGTCCTCCCAAGGCTTATTCTCGTCCAATTAGGGTTTTTAACCAATCTTGTGCATCCAATAAGTGATTTTGTGTCATTGGTTGAACATTTAGGTCATTTTCGTCCTCCCAAGGCTTATTCTCGTCCAATTAGGGTTTTTAACCAATCTTGTGCATCCAATAAGAACATTTGTGTCATTGGTTGATCATTTATGTCATTTTCGTCCTCCCAAGGCTTATTCTCGTCCAATTAGGGTTTTTAACCAATCTTGTGCATCCAATAAGTGATTTTGTGTCATTGGTTGAACATTTAGGTCATTTTCGTCCTCCCAATGCTTATTCTCGTCCAATTAGGGTTTTTAACCAATCTTGTGCATCCAATAAGTACATTTGTGTCATTGGTTGAACATTTAGGTCATTTTCGTCCTCCTTAGGCTTATTCTCATCCAATTAGAGTTTTTAACCAATCTTGTGCATCCAATTAGTACATTTGTGTCATTGGTTGAACATTTAGGTCATTTTCGTCCTCCCAATGCTTATTCTCTTCCAATCAGGGTTTTTAACCAATCTTGTGCATCCAATAAGTACATTTGTGTCATTGGTTGAACATTTAGGTCATTTTCGTCCTCCCAATGCTTATTCTCGTCCAATTAGGGTTTTAAACCAATCTTGTGCATCCAATAAGTGATTTTGTGTCATTGGTTGAGCATTTAGATCATTTTCGTCCTCCCAAGGCTTATTCTCGTCCAATTAGGGTTTTTAATCAATCTTGTGCATCCAATAAGTACATTTGTGTCATTGGTTGAACATTTAGGTCATTTTCGTCCTCCCAAGGCTTATTCTCGTCCAATTAGGGTTTTTAATAAATCTTGTGCATCCAATAAGTGATTTTGTGTCATTGGTTGAACATTTAGGTCATTTTCGTCCTCCCTAGGCTTATTCTCGTTAAATTAGGGTTTTTAACCAATCTTGTGCATCCAATAAGTACATTTGTGTCATTGGTTGAACATTTAGGTCATTTTCGTCCTCCCAATGCTTATTCTCGTCCAATTAGGGTTTTTAACCAATCTTGTGCATCCAATAAGTGATTTTGTGTCGTTGGTTGAACATTTAGGTTACT
Source organism: Cicer chorassanicum (assembly GCA_037974735.1). Lineage (NCBI taxonomy): Eukaryota > Viridiplantae > Streptophyta > Magnoliopsida > Fabales > Fabaceae > Cicer > Cicer chorassanicum. Next base: position 57,736 of record JBBPBP010000484.1, read on the forward strand.
TTCATCCTCCAAAGGCTTATTCTCGTCTAATTAGGGTTTTTAACCAATCTTGTGCATCCAATAAGTGATTTTGTGTCGTTGGTTGAACATTTAGGTCATTTTCGTCCTCCCAAGGCTTATTCTCGTCCAATTAGGGTTTTTAACCAATCTTGTGCATCCAATAAGTACATTTGTGTTATTGGTTGAACATTTAGGTCATTTTCGTCCTCCCTAGGCTTATTCTCGTCCAATTATGGTTTTAAACCAATCTTGTGCATCCAATAAGTGATTTTGTGTCATTGGTTGAACATTTAGGTCATTTTCGTCCTCCCAAGGCTTATTCTCGTCCAATTAGGGTTTTTAACCAATCTTGTGCATCCAATAAGTGATTTTGTGTCATTGGTTGAACATTTAGGTCATTTTCGTCCTCCCAATGCTTATTCTCGTCCAATTAGGGTTTTTAACCAATCTTGTGCATCAAATAAGTGATTTTGTGTCATTTTTTGAACATTTAGGTCATTTTCGTCCTCCCAAGGCTTATTCTCGTCCAAATAGGGTTTTTAACCAATCTTGTGCATCCAATAAGTGATTTTGTGTCATTGTTTGAACATTTAGGTCATTTTCGTCCTCCCAAGGCTTATTCTCGTCCAATTAGGGTTTTTAACCAATCTTGTGCATCCAATAAGTACATTTGTGTCATTGGTGGAACATTTAGGTCATTTTTGTCCTCCCAAGGCTTATTCTCGTCCAATTAGGGTTTTTAACCAATCTTGTGCATCCAATAAGATCATTTGTGTCATTGATTGAACATTTAGATCATTTTCGTCCTCCCAAGGCTTATTCTCGTCCAATTAGGGTTTTTAACCAATCTTGTGCATCCAATAAGTGATTTTGTGTCATTGGTTGAACATTTAGGTCATTTTCGTCCTCCCAAGGCTTATTCTTGTCCAATTAGGGTTTTTAACCAATCTTGTGCATCCAATAAGTGATTTTGTGTCATTGGTTTAACATTTAGGTCATTTTCGTCCTCCCTAAGCTTATTCTCGTCCAATTACGGTTTTTAACCAATCTTGTGCTTCCAATAAGTGATTTTGTGCTATTGGTTGAACATTTAGGTCATTTTCCTCCCCCAAGACTTATTCTCGTCCAATTAGGGTTTTTAACCAATCTTGTGCATCCAATAAGTGATTTTGTGTCATTGGTTGAACATTTAGGTCATTTTCGTCCTCCCAAGGCTTATTCTCGTCCAATTAGGGATTTTAACCAATCTTGTACATCCAATAAGTACATTTGTGTCATTGGTTGAACATTTAGGTCATTTTCGTCCTCCTTAGGCTTATTCTCGTCCAATTAGGGTTTTTACCCAATCTTGTGCATCCAATAAGTACATTTGTGTCATTGGTTGAACATTGAGGTCATTCTCGTCCTCCCTATGCTTATTCTCGTCCAATTAGGGTTTTTAACCAATCTTGTGCATCCAATAAGTGATTTTGTGTCATTGGTTGAACATTTAGGTCATTTTCGTCCTCCCAAGGCTTCTTCTCGTCCAATTAGGGATTTTAACCAATCTTGTGCATCCAATAAGTACATTTGTGTCATTGGTTGAACATTTAGGTCATTTTCGTCCTCTCTAGGCTTATTCTCGTCCAATTAGGGTTTTTAACCAAACTTGTGCATCCAATAAGTACATTTGTGTCACTGGTTGAACATTTAGGTCATTTTCGTCCTCCCAAGGCTTATTCTCGTCCAATTAGGGGTTTTAACCAATCTTGTGCAACCAATAAGTACATTTGTGTCATTGGTTGATGATTTAGGTCATTTTCGTCCTCCCTAGGCTTATTCTCGTCCAATTAGGGTTTTTAACCAATCTTGTGCATCCAATTAGTACATTTGTGTCATTGGTTGATCATTTAGGTCATTTTCGTCCTCCCAATGCTTATTCTCGACCAATTAGGGTTTTTAACCAATCTTGTGCATCCAATAAGTGATTTTGTGTCATTGGTTGAACATTTAGGTCATTTTTGTCCTCCCAAGGCTTATTCTCGTCCAATTAGGGTTTTTAATAAATCTTGTGCATCCAATAAGTGATTTTGTGTCATTGGTTGAACATTTTGGTCATTTTCGTCCTCCCTAGGCTTATTCTCGTCCAATTAGGGTTTTTAACCAATCTTGTGCATCCAATAAGTACATTTGTGTCATTGGTTGAACATTTAGGTCACTTTCGTCCTCCCAATGCTTATTCTCGTCCAATTAGGGATTTTAACCAATCTTGTGCATCCAATAAGTGATTTTGCGTCATTGGTTGAACATTTAGATCATTTTCGTCCTCCCAAGGCTTATTCTCGTCCAATTAGGGTTTTTAATCAATCTTGTGCATCCAATAAGTACATTTGTGTCATTGGTTGAACATTTAGGTCATTTTCGTCCTCTCAAGGCATATTCTCGTCCAATTAGGGTTTTTAACCAATCTTGTGCATCCAATAAGTGATTTTGTGTCATTGGTTGAACATTGAGGTCATTTTCGTCCTCTCTATTCTTATTCTCGTCCAATTAGGGTTTTTAACCAATCTTGTGCATCCAATAAGTGATTTTGTGTCATTGGTTTAACATTTAGGTCATTTTCGTTCTCCCAAGGCTTATTCTCGTCCAATTAGGGGTTTTAACCAATCTTGTGCATCCAATAAGTACATTTGTGTCATTGGTTGAACATTTATGTCATTTTCGTCCTCCCTAGGCTTATTCTCGACCAATTAGGGTTTTTAACCAATCTTGTGCATCCAATATGTACATTTGTGTCATTGGTTGAACATTTAGGTCATTTTCGTCCTCCCAAGGCTTATTCTCGTCAAATTAGGGGTTTTAACCAATCTTGTGCATCCAATAAGTACATTTGTGTCATTGGTTGAACATTTAGGTCAGTTTTATCCTCCCTAGGCTTATTCTCGTCCAATTAGGGTTTTTAACCAATCTTGTGCATCCAATTAGTACATTTGTGTCATTGGTTGAACATTTAGGTCATTTTCGTCCTCCCAACGCTTATTCTCGTCCAATTAGGGTTTTTAACCAATCTTGTGCATCCAATAAGTGATTTTGTGTCATTGGTTGAACATTTAGGTCATTTTCGTCCTCCCTAGGCCTATTCTCGTCCAATTAGGGTTTCTAACCAATCTTGTGCATCCAATAAGTACATTTGTGTCATTGGTTGAACATTTAGGTCATTTTCGTCCCCCCAATGCTTATTCTCGTCCAATTAGGGTTTTTAACCAATCTTGTGCATCCAATAAGTGATTTTGTGTCATTGGTTGAACATTTAGATCATTTTCGTCCTCCCAAGGCTTACTCTCGTCCAATTAGGGTTTTTAATCAATCTTGTGCATCCAATAAGTACATTTGTGTCATTGGTTGAACATTTAGGTCGTTTTCGTCCTCCCAAGGCATATTCTCGTCCAATTAGGGTTTTTAACCAATCTTGTGCATCCAATAAGTGATTTTGTGTCATTGGTTGAACATTTAGGTCATTTTCGTCCTCCCTAGGCTTATTCTCGTCCAATTAGGGTTTTTAACCAATCTTGTGCATCCAATAAGTACATTTGTGTCATTGGTTGAACATTTAGGTGTTTTTCGTCCTCCCAATGCTTATTCTCGTCCAATTAGGGTTTTTAACCAAACTTGTGCATCCAATAAGTGATTTTGTGTCATTGGTTGAAGATTTAGGTCATTTTCGTCCTCCCAAGGCTTATTCTCGTCCAATTTGGGGTTTTAACCAATCTTGTGCATCCAATAAGTACATTTGTGTCATTGGTTGAACATTTAGGTCATTTTCGTCCTCATTAGGCTTATTCTCGTCCAATTAGGGTTTTTAACCAATCTTGTACATCCAATAAGTGATTTTGTGTCTTTGGTTGAACATTTAGGTCATTTTCGTCCTCCCAATGCTTATTCTTGTCCAATTAGGGTTTTTAATAAATCTTGTGCATCCAATAAGTGATTTTGTGTCATTGGTTGAACATATAGGTCATTTTCGTCCTCCCTAGGCTTATTCTGGTCCAATTAGGGTTTTTAACCAATCTTGTTCATCCAATAAGTACATTTGTGTCATTGGTTGAACATTTAGGTCATTTTTGTCCTCCCTAGGCTTATTCTCGTCCAATTAGGGTTTTTAACCAATCTTGTGCATCCAATTAGTACATTTGTGTCATTGGTTGAACATTTAGGTCATTTTCGTCCTCCCAATGCTTATTCTCGTCCAGTTAGGGTTTTTAACCATTCTTGTGCATCCAATAAGTGATTTTGTGTCATTGGTTGAACATTTAGGTCATTTTCGTCCTCCCTAGGCTTATTCTCGTCCAATTAGGGTTTTTAACCAATCTTGTGCATCCAATAAGTGATTTTGTGTCATTGGTTGAACATTTAGGTCATTTTCGTCCTCCCAAGGCTTATTCTCGTCCAATTAGGGTTTTTAACCAATCTTGTGCATCCAATAATTTATTTTGTGTCATTGGTTGAATATTTAGGTCATTTTCGTCCTCCCTAGGCTTATTCTCGTCCAATTAGGGTTTTTAACCAATCTTGTGCATCCAATAAGTACATTTGTGTCATTGGTTGAACATTTAGGTCATTTTCGTCCTCCCTAGGCTTATTCTCGTCCAATTAGGGTTTTTAACCAATCTTGTGCATCCAATAAGTGATTTTGTGTCATTGGTTGAACATTTAGGTCATTTACTTCCTCCCTAGGCTTATTCTCGTCCAATTAGGGTTTTTAACCAATCTTGTGCATCCAATAAGTACATTTGTGTCATTGGTTGAACATTTAGGTCATTTTCGTCCTCCCTAGGCTTATTCTCGTCCAATTTGGGTTTTTAGCCAATCTTGTGCATCCAATAAGTGATTTTGTGTCATTGGTTGAACATTTAGGTCATTTTCGTCCTCCCAAGGCTTATTCTCGTCCAATTAGGGTTTTTAACCAATCTTGTGCATCCAATAAGTACATTTGTGTCATTTGTTGAACATTTTGGTCATTTTCGTCCTGCCAAGGCTTATTCTCGTCCAATTAGGGTTTTTAACCAATCTTGTGCATCCAATAAGTGATTTTGTGTCATTGGTTGAACATTTAGGTCATTTTCGTCCTCCCAAGGCTTATTCTCGTCCAATTAGGGTTTTTAACCAATCTTGTGCATCCAATAAGTACATTTGTGTCATTGGTTGAACATTTAGGTCCTTTATGTCCTCCAAAAGCTTATTCTCGTCCAATTAGGGTTTTTAACCAATCTTGTGCATCCAATAAGTGATTTTGTGTCATTGGTTGAACATTTAGGTCATTTTCGTCCTCCCTAGGCTTATTCTCGTCCAATTAGGGTTTTTAACCAATCTTGTGCATCCAATAAGTGATTTTGTGTCATTGGTTGAACATTTAGGTCATTTTCGTCCTCCCTAAGCTCATTCTCGTCCAATTAGGGTTGTTAACCAATCTTGTGCATCCAATAAGTGATTTTGTGTCATTGGTTGAACATTTAGGTCATTTTCGTCCTCCCTAGGCTTATTCTCGTCCAATTAGGGTTTTTAACCAATCTTGTGCATCCAATAAGTGATTTTGTGCCATTGGTTGAACATTTAGGTCATTTTCGTCCTCCCAAGGCTTATTCTCGTCCAATTATGGGTTTTAACCAATCTTGTGCATCCATTAAGTACATTTGTGTCATTGGTTGAACATTTAGGTCATTTATGTCCTCCAAAAGCTTATTCTCGTCCAATTAGGGTTTTTAACCAATCTTGTGCATCCAATAAGTGATTTTGTGTCATTGGTTGAACATTTAGGTCATTTTCGTCCTCCCTAGGCTTATTCTCGTCTAATTAGGGTTTTTAACAAATCTTGTGCATCCAATAAGTGATTTTGTGTCATTGGTTGAACATTTAGGTCATTTTCGTCCTCCCTAGGCTTATTCTCGTCCAATTAGGGTTTTTAACCAATCTTGTGCATCCAATAAGTGATTTTGTGTCATTGGTTGAACATTTAGGTCATTTTCGTCCTCCCAAGGCTTATTCTCGTCCAATTAGGGTTTTTAAACAAACTTGTGTATCCAATAAGTGATTTTGTGCCATTGGTTGAACATTTAGGTGATTTTCGTCCTCCCAATGCTTATTTTCGTCCAATTAGGGTTTTGAACCAATCTTGTGCATCCAATAAGTACATTTGTGTCATTGGTTGAACATTTAGGTCATTTATGTCCTCCAAAAGCTTATTCTCGTCCAATTAGGGTTTTTAACCAATCTTGTGCATCCAATAAGTGATTTTGTGTCATTGGTTGAACATTTAGGTCATTTTCGTCCTCCCTAGGCTTATTCTCGTCCAATTAGGGTTTTTAACCAATCTTGTGCATCCAATAAGTGATTTTGTGTCATTGGTTGAACATTTAGGTCATTTTCGTCCTCCCTAGGCTTATTCTCGTCCAATTAGGGTTTTTAAACAATCTTGTGTATTCAATAAGTGATTTTGTGCCATTGTTTGAACATTTAGGTCATTTTCGTCCTCCCAAGGGTTATTCTCGTCCAATTAGGGTTTTTAAACACTCTTGTGTATCCAATAAGTGATTTTGTGTCATTGGTTGAACATTTAGGTCATTTTCGTCCTCCCTAGGCTTATTCTCGTCCAATTAGGGTTTTTAACCAATCTTGTGCATCCAATAAGTGATTTTGTGTCATTGGTTGAACATTTTGGTCATTTTCGTCCTCCCTAGGCTTATTCTCGTCCAATTAGGGTTTTTAACCAATCTTGTGCATCCAATAAGTAATTTTGTGTCATTGGTTGAACATTTAGGTCATTTTCGTCCTCCCTAGGCTTATTCTCGTCCAATTAGGGTTTTAAACCAATCTTGTGCATCCAATAAGTGATTTTGTGTCATTGGTTGAACATTTAGATCATTTTCGTCCTCCCAAGGCTTATTCTCGTCCAATTAGGGTTTTTAATCAATCTTGTGCATCCAATAAGTACATTGGTGTCATTGGTTGAACATTTAGGTCATTTTCGTCCTCCTTAGGCTTATTCTTATCCAATTAGAGTTTTTAACCAATCTTGTGCATCCAATTAGTACATTTGTGTCATTGGTTGAACATTTAGGTCATTTTCGTCATCCCAATGCTTATTCTCTTCCAATCAGGGTTTTTAACCAATCTTGTGCATCCAATAAGTACATTTGTGTCATTGGTTGAACATTTAGGTCATTTTCGTCCTCCCAATGCTTATTCTCGTCCAATTAGGGTTTTAAACCAATCTTGTGCATCCAATAAGTGATTTTGTGTCATTGGTTGAACATTTAGATCATTTTCGTCCTCCCAAGGCTTATTCTCGTCCAATTAGGGTTTTTAATCAATCTTGATCCAATAAGTACATTTGTGTCATTGGTTGAACATTTAGGTCATTTTCGTCCTCCCAATGCTTATTCTCTTCCAATTAGGGTTTTTAACCAATCTTGTGCATCCAATAAGTGATTTTGTGTCATTGGTTGAACATTTAGATCATTTTCGTCCTCCCAAGGCTTATTCTCGTCCAATTAGGGTTTTTAATCAATCTTGTGCATCCAATAAGTACATTTGTGTCATTGGTTGAAAATTTAGGTCATTTACGTCCTCCCAAGGCTTATTCTCGTCCAATTAGGGTTTTTAACCAATCTTGTGCATCCAATAAGTACATTTGTGTCATTGGTTGAACATTTAGGTTATTTTCGTCCTCCCAATGCTTATTCTCGTCCAATTAGGGTTTTTAACCAATATTGTGCATCCAATAAGTTATTTTGTGTCATTGGTTGAACATTTAGATTATTTTCGTCCTCCCAAGGCTTATTCTCGTCCAATTAGGGTTTTTAATCAATCTTGTGCATCTAATAAGTACATTTATGTCATTGGTTGAACATTTAGGTCATTTTCGTCCTCCCAAGGCTTATTCTCGTCCAATTAGGGTTTTTAACCAATCTTGTGCATCCAATAAGTACATTTGTGCAATTGGTTGAACATTTAGGTCATTTTCGTCCTCCTTAGGCTTATTCTCATCCAACTAGAGTTTTTAACCAATCTTGTGCATCCAATTAGTACATTTGTGTCATTGGTTGAACATTTAGGTCATTTTCGTCCTCCCAATGCTTATTCTCTTCCAATTAGGATTTTTAACCAATCTTGTGCATCCAATAAGTACATTTGTGTCATTGGTTGAACATTTAGGTCATTTTCGTCCTCCCAATGCTTATTCTCGTCCAATTAGGGTTTTAAACCAATCTTGTGCATCCAATAAGTGATTTTGTGTCATTGGTTAAACATTTAGATCATTTTCGTCCTCCCAAGGCTTATTCTCGTCCAATTAGGGTTTTTAATCAATCTTGTGCATCCAATAAGTACATTTGTGTCATTGGTTGAACATTTAGGTCATTTTCGTCCTCCCAAGGCTTATTCTCGTCCAATTAGGGTTTTTAACCAATCTTGTGCATCCAATAAGTGATTTTGTGTCATTGGTTGAACATTTAGGTCATATTCGTCCTCCCAAGGCTTATTCTCGTCCAATTAGGGTTTTTACCCAATCTTCTGCATCCAATAAGTACATTTGTGTCATTGGTTGAACATTTAGGTCATTTTTGGTTTTCCCTGGCTTATTATAATCCAATTAGGGTTTTTAACCAATCTTGTGCATCCAATAAGTGATTTTGTGTCATTGGTTGAACATTTAGATCATTTTCGGTATCCCAAGGCTGATTCTCGTCCAATTAGGGTTTTTAATCAATCTTGTGCATCCAATAAGTACATTTGTGTCATTGGTTGAACATTTAGGTCATTTTCGTCCTCCCAAGGCTTATTCTCGTCCAATTAGGGTTTTTAACCAATCTTGTGCATCCAATAAGTGATATTGTGTCATTGGTTGAACATTTAGGTCATTTTCGTCCTCCCAATGCTTATTCTCGTCCAATTAGGGTTTTTAACCAATCTTGTGCATCCAATAAGTACATTTGTGTCATTGGTTGAACATTTAGGTCATTTTCGTCTTCCTTAGGCTTATTCTCATCCAATTAGAGTTTTTAACCAATCTTGTGCATCCAATCAGTACATTTGTGTCATTGGTTGAACATTTAGGTCATTTTCGTCCTCCCAATGCTTATTCTCGTCCAATTAGGGTTTTTAACCAATCTTGTGCATCCAATTAGTACATTTGTGTCATTGGTTGAACATTTAGGTCATTTTCGTCCTCCCAATGCTTATTCTCGTCCAATTAGGGTTTTTAACCAATCTTGTGCATCCAATAAGTACATTTGTGTCATTGGTTGAACATTTAGGTCATTTTCGTCCTCCCAAGGCTTATTCCCGTCCAATTAGGGTTTTTAACCAATCTTGTGCATCCAATAAGTACATTTGTGTCATTGGTTGAACATTTAGGTCATTTTCGTCCTCCCAATGCTTATTCTCGTCCAATTAGGGTTTTTAACCAATCTTGTGCATCCAATAAGTACATTTGTGTCATTGGTTGAACATTTAGGTCATTTTCGTCCTCCCAATGCTTATTCTCGTCCAATTAGGGTTTTCAACCAATCTTGTGCATCCAATAAGTGATTTTGTGTCATTGGTTGAACATTTAGGTCATTTTCGTCCTCCCAATGCTTATTCTCGTCCAATTAGGGTTTTTAACCAATCTTGTGCATCCAATAAGTACATTTGTGTCATTGGTTGAACATTTAGGTCATTTTCGTCCTCCCAAGGCTTATTCTCGTCCAATTAGGGTTGTTAACCAATCTTGTGCATCCAATAAGTGATTTTGTGTCATTGGTTGAACATTTAGGTCATTTTCGTCCTCCCAATGCTTATTCTCGTCCAATTAGGGTTTTTAACCAATCTTGTGCATCCAATAAGTACATTTGTCTCATTGTTTGAACATTTAGGTCATTTTCGTCCTCCCAAGGCTTATACTCGTCCAATTAGGGTTTTTAACCAATCTTGTGCATCCAATAAGTGATTTTGTGTCATTGGTTGAACATTTAGGTCATTTTCGTCCTCCCAAGGATTTTTCTCTTCCAATTAGGGTTTTTAACCAATCTTGTGCATCCAATAAGTACATTTGTGTCATTGGTTGAACATTTAGGTCATTTTCGTCCTCCCAAGGCTTATTCTCGTCCAATTAGGGTTTTTAACCAATCTTGTGCATCCAATAAGTGATTATGTGTCATTGGTTAAAAATTTAGGTGATTTTCGTCCTCCCAAGGCTTATTCTTGTCCAATTAGGGTTTTTAACCAATCTTGTGCATCCAATAAGTGATTTTGTGTCATTGATCGAACATTTAGGTCATTTTCGTCCTCCCTAGGCTTATTCTCGTCCAATTAGGGTTTTTAACCAATCTTGTGCATCCAATAAGTACATTTGTGTCATTGGTTGAACATTTAGGTCATTTTCGTCCTCCCAAGGCTTATTCTCGTCGAATTAGGGTTTTTAACCAATCTTGTGCTTCCAATAAGTGATTTTGTGTCATTGATTGAACATTTAGGTCATTTTCGTCCTCCCAATGCTTATTCTCGTCCAATTAGGGTTTTTAACCAATCTTGTGCATCCAATAAGTACATTTGTGTCATTGGTTGAACATTTAGGTCATTTTCGTCCTCCCAAGGCTTATTCTCGTCCAATTAGGGTTTTTAACCAATCTTCTGAATCCAATAAGTGATTTTGTGTCATTGGTTGAACATTTAGGTCATTTTCGTCCTCCCAATGCTTATTCTCGTCCAATTAGGGTTTTTAACCAATCTTGTGCATCCAATAAGTACATTTGTGTCATTGGTTGAACATTTAGGTCATTTTCATCCTCCTTAGGCTTATTCTCGTCCAATTAGGGTTTTTAACCAATCTTGTGCATCCAATAAGTGATTTTGTGTCATTGGTTGAACATTTAGGTCATTTTCGTCCTCCCAATGCTTATTCTCGTCCAATTAGGGTTTTTAACCAATCTTGTGCATCCAATAAGTACATTTGTATCATTGGTTGAACATTTAGGTCATTTTGGTCCTCCCAAGGCTTATTCTCGTCCAATTAGGGTTTTTAACCAATCTTGTGCATCCAATAAGTGATTTTGTGTCATTGGTTGAACATTTAGGTCATTTTCGTCCTCCCAATGCTTATTCTCGTCCAATTAGGGTTTTTAACCAATCTTGTGCATCCAATAAGTACATTTGTGTCATTGGTTGAACATTTAGGTCATTTTGGTCCTCCTAATGCTTATTCTCGTCCAACTAGGGTTTTTAACCAATCTTGTGCATCCAATAAGTGATTTTGTTTCATTGGTTGAACATTTAGGTCATTTTCGTCCTCTGAAGGCTTATTCTCGTCCAATTAGGGTTTTTAACCAATCTTGTGCATCCAATAAGTGATTTTGTGTCATTGGTTGAACATTTAGGTCATTTTCGTCCTCCCAATGCTTATTCTCGTCCAATTAGGGTTTTTAACCAATCTTGTGCATCCAATAAGTACATTTGTATCATTGGTTGAACATTTAAGTCATTTTGGTCCTCCCAAGGCTTATTCTCGTCCAATTAGGGTTTTTAACCAATCTTGTGCATCCAATAAGTGATTTTGTGTCATTGGTTGAACATTTAGGTCATTTTCGTCCTCCCAATGCTTATTCTCGTCCAATTAGGGTTTTTAACCAATCTTGTGCATCCAATAAGTACATTTGTGTAATTGGTTGAACATTTAGGTCATTTTCGTCCTCCCAAGGCTTATTCTCGTCCAATTAGGGTTTTTAACCAATCTTGTGCATCCAATAAGTACATTTGTGTCATTGGTTGAACATTTAGGTCATTTTCGTCCTCCCAAGGCTTATTCTCGTCCAATTAGGGTTTTTAACCAATCTTGTGCATCCAATAAGTGATTTTTTGTCATTGGTAGAACATTTAGGTCATTTTCGTCCTCCCAAGGCTTATTCTCGTCCAATTAGGGTTTTTAACCAATCTTGTGCATCCAATAAGTACATTTGTGTCATTGGTTGAACATTTAGGTCATTTTCGTCCTCCTAAGGCTTATTCTCGTCTAATTAGGGTTTTTAATCAATCTTGTGCATCCAATAAGTACATTTGTGTCATTGGTTGAACATTTAGGTCATTTTCGTCCTCCCAAGGCTTATTCTCGTCCAATTAGGGTTTTTAACCAATCTTGTGCATCCAATAAGTACATTTGTGTCATTGGTTGAACATTTAGGTCATTATCGTTCTCCCAAGGCTTATTGTCGTCCAATTAGGGTTTTTAACCAATCTTGTGCATCCAATAAGTGATTTTGTGCCATTGGTTGAACATTTAGGTCATTTTCGTCCTCCCAAGGCTTATTCTCGTCCAATTAGGGTTTTTAACCAATCTTGTGCATCCAATAAGTACATTTGTGTCGTTGGTTAACCATTTAGGTCATTTTCGTCCTCCTTAGGCTTATTCTCGTCCAATTAGGGTTTTTAACCAATCTTGTGCATCCAATAAGTGATTTTGTGTCATTGATTGAACATTTAGGTCATTTTCGTCCTCCCAAGGCTTATTCTCGTCCAATTAGGGTTTTTAATAAATCTTGTGCATCCAATAAGTAATTTTGTGTCATTGGTTGAACATTTAGGTCATTTTCGTCCTCCCTAGGCTTATTCTCGTCCAATTAGGGTTTTAAACCAATCTTGTGCATCCAATAAGTGATTTTGTGTCATTGGTTGAACATTTAGATCATTTTCGTCCTCCCAAGGCTTATTCTCGTCCAATTAGGGTTTTTAATCAATCTTGTGCATCCAATAAGTACATTTGTGTCATTGGTTGAAAATTTAGGTCATTTACGTCCTCCCAAGGCTTATTCTCGTCCAATTAGGGTTTTTAACCAATCTTGTGCATCCAATAAGTACATTTGTGTCATTGGTTGAACATTTAGGTTATTTTCGTCCTCCCAATGCTTATTCTCGTCCAATTAGGGTTTTTAACCAATATTGTGCATCCAATAAGTTATTTTGTGTCATTGGTTGAACATTTAGATTATTTTCGTCCTCCCAAGGCTTATTCTCGTCCAATTAGGGTTTTTAATCAATCTTGTGCATCTAATAAGTACATTTATGTCATTGGTTGAACATTTAGGTCATTTTCGTCCTCCCAAGGCTTATTCTCGTCCAATTAGGGTTTTTAACCAATCTTGTGCATCCAATAAGTACATTTGTGCAATTGGTTGAACATTTAGGTCATTTTCGTCCTCCCAAGGCTTATTCTCGTCCAATTAGGGTTTTTAACCAATCTTGTGCATCCAATAAGTGATTTTGTGTCATTGGTTGAACATTTAGGTCATTTTCGTCTTCCCTTGGCTTATTCTCGTCCAATTAGGGTTTTTAACCAATCTTGTGCATCCAATAAGTACATTTGTGTCATTGGTTGAACATTTAGGTCATTTTCGTCCTCCCTAGGCTTATTCTCGTCCAATTAGGGTTTTTAACCAATCTTGTGCATCCAATAAGTGATTTTGTGCCATTTGTCGAACATTTAGGTCATTTTCGTCCTCCCAAGGCTTATTCTCGTCCAATTAGGGTTTTTAACCAATCTTGTGCATCCAATAAGTACATTTGTGTCATTGGTTGAACATTTAGGTCATTTTCGTCCTCCCTAGGCTTATTCTCGTCCAATTAGGGTTTTTAACCAATCTTGTGCATCCAATAAGTACATTTGTGTCATTGGTTGAACATTTAGGTCCTTTTCGTCCTCCGAAGGCTTATTCTCGTCCAATTAGCGTTTTTAACCAATCTTGTGCATCCAATAAGTACATTTGTGTCATTGGTTGAACATTTAGGTCATTTTCGTCCTCCCTAGGCTTATTCTCGTCCAATTAGGGTTTTTAACCAATCTTGTGCATCCAATAAGTACATTTGTGTCATTGGTTGAACATTTAGGTCATTTTCGTCCTCCCAAGGCTTATTCTCGTCGAATTAGGGGTTTTAACCAATCTTGTGCATCCAATAAGTGATTTTGTGTCATTTGTTGAACATGTAGGTCATTTTCGTCCTCCCTAGGCTTATTCTCGTCCAATTAGGGTTTTTAACCAATCTTGTGCATCCAATAAGTACATTTGTGTCATTGGTTGAACATTTAGGTCATTTTCGTCCTCCCAAGGCTTATTCTCGTCCAATTAGGGGTTTTAACCAATCTTGTGCATCCAATAAGTACATTTGTGTCATTGGTTGAACATTTAGGTCATTTTCGTCCTCCATAGGCTTATTCTCGTCCAATTAGGGTTTTTAACCAATCTTGTGCATCCAATAAGTGATTTTGTGTCATTGGTTGAACATTTAGGTCATTTTCATCCTCCCAAGGCTTATTCTCCTCCAATTAGGGGTTTGAACCAATCTTGTGAATCCAATAAGTACATTTGTGTCATTGGTTGAACATGTAGGTCATTTTCGTCCTCCCTAGGCTTATTCTCGTCCAATTAGGGTTTTTAACCAATCTTGTGCATCCAATAAGTACATTTGTGTCATTGGTTGAACATTTAGGTCATTTTCGTCCTCCCAAGGCTTTTTCTCGTCCAATTAGGGTTTTTAACCAATGTTGTGCATCCAATAAGTGATTTTGTGTCATTGGTTGAACATTTAGGTCATTTTCGTCCTCCCTAGGCTTATTCTCGTCCAATTAGGGTTTTTAACCAATCTTGTGCATCCAATAAGTACATTTGTGTCATTGGTTGAACATTTAGGTGTTTTTCGTCCTCCCAATGCATATTCTCGTCCAATTAGGGTTTTTAACCAAACTTGTGCATCCAATAAGTGATTTTGTTTCATTGGTTGAAGATTTAGGTCATTTTCATCCTTGCAAGGCTTATTCTCGTCCAATTAGGGTTTTTAACCAATCTTGTGCATCCAATAAGTACATTTGTGTCATTGGTTGAACATTTAGGTCATTTTTGTCCTCCCAAGGCTTATTCTCGTCCAATTAGGGTTTTTAACCAATGTTGTGCATCCAATAAGTGATTTTGTGTCATTGGTTGAACATTTAGGTCATTTTCGTCCTCCCTAGGCTTATTCTCGTCCAATCAGGGTTTTTAACCAATCTTGTGCATCCAATAAGTATATTTGTGTCATTGGTTGAACATTTAGGTCATTTTCGTCCTCCCAATGCTTATTCTCGTCCAATTTGGGGTTTTAACCAATCTTGTGCATCCAATAAGTACATTTGTGTCATTGGTTGAACATTTAGGTCATTTTCGTCCTCTCTATGCTTATTCTTGTCCAATTAGGGTTTTTAACCAATCTTGTGCATCCAATAAGTGATTATGTGTCATTGGTTGAACATTTACGTCATTTTCGTCCTCCCAAGGCTTATTCTCGTCCAATTAGGGTTTTTAACCAATCTTGTGCATCCAATAAGTGATTTTGTGTCATTGGTTGATTATTTAGGTCATTTTCGTCCTCCCTAGACTTATTCTCGTCCAATTAGGGTTTTTAACCAATCTTGTGCATCCAATAAGTACATTTGTGTCATTGGTTGAACATTTAGGTCATTTTCGTCCTCCCAAGGCTTATTCTCGTCCAATTAGGGTTTTTAACCAATCTTGTGCATCCAGTAAGTGATTTTGTGTCATTGGTTGAACATTTAGGTCATTTTCGTCCTCCGAAGGCTTATTCTCATCCAATTAGGGTTTTTAACCAATATTGTGCATCCAATAAGTGATTTTGTGTCATTGGTTGAACATTGAGGTCATTTTCGTCCTCCGAAGGCTTATTCTTATCCAATTAGGGTTTTTAACCAATCTTGTGCATCCAATAAGTACATTTGTGTCATTGGTTGAACATTTAGGTCATTTTCGTCCTCCCTAGGCTTATTCTCGTCCAATTAGGGTTTTTAACCAATCTTGTGCATCCAATAAGTACATTTGTGTCATTGGTTGAACATTTAGGTCATTTTCGTCCTCCCAAGGCTTATTCTCGTCTAATTAGGGTTTTAACCAATCTTTTGCATCCAATAAGTACATTTGTGTCATTGTTTGAACATTTAGGTCATTTTCGTCCTCCCAAGGCTTTTTCTCGTCCAATTAGGGTTTTTAACCAATCTTGTGCATCCAATAAGAGATTTTGTGTCATTGTTTGAACATTTAGTTCATTTTCGTCCTCCCAAGGCTTATTCTCGTCCAATTAGGGTTTTTAACCAGTCTTGTGCATCCAATAAGTACATTTGTTTCATTGGTTGAACATTTAGGTCATTTTCGTCCTCCCAAGGCTTATTCTCGTCCAATTAGGGTTTTTAACCAATCTTGTGCATCCAATAAGTGATTTTGTGTCATTGGTTTAACATTTAGGTCATTTTCGTCCTCCCAAGGCTTATTCTCATCCAATTAGGGGTTTTAACCAATCTTGTGCATCCAAAAAGTACATTTTTGTCATTGGTTGAACATTTAGGTCATTTTCGTCCTCCCAAGGCTTATTCTCGTCCAATTAGGGTTTTTAACCAATCTTGTGCATCCAATAAGTACATTTGTGTCATTGGTTGAACATTTAGGTCATTTTCGTCCTCCCAAGGCTTATTCTCGTCCAATTAGGGTTTTTAACCAGTCTTGTGCATCCAATAAGTGATTTTATGTTATTGGTTGAACATTTTGGTCATTTTCATCCTCCCAAGGCTTATTCTCGTCCAATTAGGGTTTTTAACCAATCTTGTGCATCCAATAAGTACATTTGTGTCATTGGTTGAACATTTAGGTCATTTTCGTCCTCCTAAGGCTTATTCTCGTCCAATTAGGGTTTTTAACCAATCTAGTGCATCCAATAAGTGATTTTGTGTCATTGGTTGAACATTTAGGTCATTTTCGTCCTCCCTAGGCTTATTCTCGTCCAATTAGGGTTTTTAACCAATCTTGAGCATCCAATAAGTACATTTGTGTCATTGGTTGAACATTTAGGTCATTTTCGTCCTCTGAAAGCTTATTCTCGCCCAATTAGGGTTTTTAACCAATCTTGTGCATCCAATAAGTACATTTGTGTCATTGGTTGAACATTTAGGTCATTTTCGTCCTCCCAAGGCTTATTCTCGTCCAATTAGGGTTTTTAACCAATCTTGTGCATCCAATAAGTGATTATGTGTCATTGGTTAAAAATTTAGGTGATTTTCGTCCTCCCAAGGCTTATTCTTGTCCAATTAGGGTTTTTAACCAATCTTGTGCATCCAATAAGTGATTTTGTGTCATTGATCGAACATTTAGGTCATTTTCGTCCTCCCTAGGCTTATTCTCGTCCAATTAGGGTTTTTAACCAATCTTGTGCATCCAATAAGTACATTTGTGTCATTGGTTGAACATTTAGGTCATTTTCGTCCTCCCAAGGCTTATTCTCGTCCAATTACGGTTTTTATTCAATCTTGTTCATCCAATAAGTACATTTGTGTCATTGGTTGAACATTTAGGTCATTTTCGTCCTCCCAATGCTTATTCTCGTCCAATTAGGGTTTTTAACCAATCTTGTGCATCCAATAAGTACATTTGTGTCATTGGTTGAACATTTAGGTCATTTTCGTCCTCCCAATGCGTATTCTCGTCCAATTAGGGTTTTTAACCAATCTTGTGCATCCAATAAGTGATTTTGTGTCATTGGTTGAACATTTAGGTCATTTTCGTCCTCCCAAGGCTTATTCTCGTCCAATTAGGGTTTTTAACCAATCGTGTGCATCCAATAAGTGATTTTGTGTCATTGGTTGAACATTTAGGTCATTTTCGTCCTCCCATGGATTATTCTCGTCCAATTAGGGTTTTTAACCAATCTTGTGCATCAAATAAGTGATTTTGTGTCATTGTTTGAACATTTAGGTCATTTTCGTCCTCCCAAGGCTTATTCTCGTCCAATTAGGGTTTTTAACCAATCTTGTGCATCCAATAAGTACATTTGTGTCATTGGTTGAACATTTAGGTCATTTTTCGTCCTCCCAAGGCTTATTCTCGTACAGTTAATGATTTTAACCAATCTTGTGCATCCAATAAGTGATTTTGTGTCATTGGTTGAACAATTAGGTAATTTTCGTTCTCCCTAGGCTTATTCTCATCCAATTAGGGTTTTAACCAATCTTGTGCATCCAATAAGTACATTTGTGTCATTGGTTGAACATTTAGGTCATTTTCGTCCTCCCTAGGCTTATTCTCGTCCAATTAGGGTTTTTAACCAATCTTGTGCATCCAATAAGTGATTTTGTGTCATTGGTTGAACATTTAGGTCATTTTCGTCCTCCCAAGGCTTATTCTCGTCCAATTAGGGTTTTTAACCAATCTTGTGCATCCAATAAGTACATTTGTGTCATTGGTTGAACATTTAGGTCATTTTCGACCACCCAAGGCTTATTCTCGTCCAATTAGGGTTAGTTACCAATCTTGTGCATCCAACAAGTGATTTTGTGTCATTGGTTGAACATTTAGGTCATTTTCGTCCTCCCAAGACTTATTCTCGTCCAATTAGGGTTTTTAACCAATCTTGTGCATCCAATAAGTGCATTTGTGTCATTGGTTGAACATTTAGGTCATTTTCGTCCTCCCAAGGCTTATTCTCGTCCAATTAGGGTTTTTAACCAATCTTGTGCATCCAATAAGTACATTTGTGTCATTGGTTGAACATTTCGGTCATTTTCGTCCTCCCAAGTATTATTCTCGTCCAATTAGGGTTTTTAACCAATCTTGTGCATCCAATAAGTGATTTTGTGTCATTGGTTGAACATTTAGGTCATTTTCGTCCTCCCAAGGCTTATTCTCGTCCAATTAGGGTTTTTAACCAATCTTGTGCATCCAATAAGTGATTTTGTGTCATTGGTTGAACATTTAGGTCAGTTTCGTTCTCCCAAGGCTTATTCTTGTCCAATTAGGGTTTTTAACCAATCTTGTGCATCCAATAAGTGATTTTGTGTCATTGGTTGAACATTTAGGTCATTTTCGTCCTCCCAAGGCTTATTCTCGTCCAATTAGGGTTTTTAACCAATCTTGTGCATCCAATAAGAACATTTGTGTCATTGGTTGAACATTTATGTCATTTTCGTCCTCCCAAGGCTTATTCTCGTCCAATTAGGGTTTTTAACCAATCTTGTGCATCCAATAAGTGATTTTGTGTCATTGGTTGAACATCTAGGTCATTTTCGTCCTCCCAATGCTTATTCTCGTCCAATTAGGGTTTTTAACCAATCTTGTGCATCCAATAAGTACATTTGTGTCATTGGTTGAACATTTAGGTCATTTTCGTCCTCCCAAGGCTTATTCTCGTCCAATTAGGGATTTTAACCAATCTTATGCTTCCAATAAGTGTTTTTGTGTCATTGGTTGAACATTTAGGTCATTTTCGTCCTCCCTAGGCTTATTCTCGTCCAATTAGGGTTTTTAACCAATCTTGTGCATCCAATAAGTACATTTGTGTCATTGGTTGAACATTTAGGTCATTTTCATCCTCCTGAGGCTTATTCTCGTCCAATTAGGGTTTTTAACCAATCTTGTGCATCCAATAAGTGATTTTGTGTCATTGGTTGAACATTTAGGTCATTTTCGTCCTCCCTAGGCTTATTCTCGTCCAATTAGGGTTTTTAACCAATCATGCGCATCCAAGAAGTGATTTTGTGTCATTGGTTGAACATTTAGGTCATTTTCGTCCTCCCTAGGCTTATTCTCGTCCAATTAGGGTTTTTAACCAATCTTGTGCATCCAATAAGTACATTTGTGTCATTGGTTGAACATTTAGGTCATTTTCGTCCTCCCTAGGCTTATTCTCGTCCAATTAGGGTTTTTAACCAATCTTGTGCATCCAATAAGTGATTTTGTGTCATTGGTTGAACATTTAGGTCATTTTCGTCCTCCCTAGGCTTATTCTCGTCCAATTAGGGTTTTTAACCAATCTTGTGCATCCAATAGGTGATTTTGTGTCATTTGTTGAACATTTAGGTCATTTTCGTCCTCCCTTAGCTTATTCTCGTCCAATTAGGGTTTTTAACCAATCTTGTGCATCCAATAAGTACATTTGTGTCATTGGTTGAACATTTAGGTCATTTTCGTCCTCCCTAGGCTTATTCTCGTCCAATTAGGGTTTTTAACCAATCTTGTGCATCCAATAAGTAGATTTGTGTCATTGGTTGAACATTTAGGTCCTTTTCGTCCTCCCACGGCTTATTCTCGTCCAATTAGGGTTTTTAACCAATCTAGTGCATCCAATAAGTGATTATGTGTCATTGGTTGAACATTTAGGTCATTTTCGTCCTCCCTAGGCTTATTCTCGTCCAATTAGGGTTTTTAACCAATCTTGTGCATCCAATAAGTACATTTGTGTCATTGGTTGAACATTTAGGTCATTTTCGTCCTCCCAATACTTATTCTCGTCTAATTAGGGTTTTTAACCAATCTTGTGCATCCAATAAGTGATTTTGTGTCATTGGTTGAACATTTAGGTCATTTTTGTCCTCCCAAGGCTTATTCTCGTCCAATTAAAGGTTTTAACCAATCTTGTGCATCCAATAAGTACATTTGTGTCATTGGTTGAACATTTAGGTCATTTTCGTCTTCCCAAGGCTTATTCTCGTCCAATTAGGGTTTTTAACCAATCTTATGCATCCAATAAGTGATTTTGTGTCATTGGTTGAACATTTAGGTCATTTTCGTCCTCCCTAGGCTTATTCTCGTCCAATTTGGGTTTTGAACCAATCTTGTGCATCCAATAAGTACATTTGTGTCATTGGTTGAATATTTAGGTCATTTTCGTCCTCCCTAGGCTTTTTCTCGTCCAATTAGGGGTTTTAACCAATCTTGTGCAATTAATAAGTACATTTGTGTCATTGGTTGAACATTTAGGTCATTTTCGTCCTCCCTAGGCTTATTCTCGTCCAATTAGGGTTTTTAACCAATCTTGTGCATCCAATAAGTGATTTTGTGTCATTGGTTGAACATTTAGGTCATTTTCGTCCTCCCAAGGCTTATTCTCGTCCAATTAGGGTTTTTAACCAATCTTGTGCATCCAATAAGTGATTTTGTGTCATTGGTTGAACATTTAGGTCATTTTCGTCCTCCCAAGGCTTATTCTCGTTCAATTAGGGTTTTTAACCAATCTTGTTCATCCAATAATTGATTTTGTGTCATTGGTTGAACATTTAGGTCATTTTCGTCGTCCCTAGGCTTATTCTGGTCCAATTAGGGTTTTTAACCAATCTTGTGCATCCAATAAGTGATTTTGGGTCATTGGTTGAACATTTAGGTCAATTTCGTCCTCCCTAGGCTTATTCTCGTCCAATTAGGGTTTTTAACCAATCTTGTGCATCCAATAAGTGATTTTGTGTCATTGGTTGAACATTTAGGTCATTTTCGTCCTCCCAAGGCTTATTCTCGTCCAATTAGGGTTTTTAACCAATCTTGTGCATCCAATAAGTGATTTTGTGTCATTGGTTGAACATTTAGGTCATTTTCGTACTCCCAAGGCTTAGCCTCGTCATATTAGGGATTTTAACCAATCTTGTGCATACAATAAGTGATTTTGTGTCATTGGTTGAACATTTAGGTCATTTTCGTCCTTCCTAGGCTTATTCTCGTCCAATTAGGGTTTTTAACCAATCTTGTGCATCCAATAAGTACATTTGTGTCATTGGTTTAACATTTAGGTCATTTTCGTCCTCCTAAGGCTTATTCTCGTCCAATTAGGGTTTTTAACCAATCTTGTGCATCCAATAAGTGATTTTGTGTCATTGGTTGAACATTTAGGTCATTTTCGTCCTCCCAAGGCTTATTCTCGTCCAATTAGGGTTTTTAACCAATCTTGTGAATCCAATAAGTGATTTTGTGTCATTGAATGAACATTTAGATCATTTTCGTCCTCACAATGCTTATTCTCGTCCAATTAGGGTTTTTAACCAATCTTGTGCATCCAATTAGTGATTTTGTGTCATTGGTTGAACATTTAGGTCATTTTCGTCCTCCCAAGGCTTATTCTCGTCCAATTAGGGTTTTTAACCAATCTTGTGTATCCAATAAGTACATTTGTGTCATTGGTTGATCATTTAGGTCATTTTCGTCCTCCCAAGGCTTATTCTCTTCCAATTAGGGTTTTTAACCAATCTTGTGCATCCAATAAGTGATTTTGTGTCATTGGTTGAACATTTAGGTCATTTTCGTCCTCCCTAGGCTTATTCTCGTCCAATTAGGGTTTTTAACCAATCTTGTGCATCCAATAAGTACATTTGTGTCATTGGTTGAACATTTAGGTCATTTTCGTCCTCCTAAGGCTTATTCTCGTCCAATTAGGGTTTTTAACCAATCTAGTGCATCCAATAAGTGATTTTGTGTCATTGGTTGAACATTTAGGTCATTTTCATCCTCCCTAGGCTTCTTCTTGTCCAATTAGGGTTTTTAACCAATCTTGTGCATCCAATTAGTACATTTGTGTCATTGGTTGAACATTTAGGTCATTTTCGTCCTCGCAATGCTTATTCTCGTCCAATTAGGGTTTTTAACCAATCTTGTGCATCCAATAAGTGATTTTCTGTCATTGGTTGAACATTTAGGTCATTTTCGTCCTCCCAAGGCTTATTCTCGTCCAATTAGGCGTTTTAACCAATCTTGTGCATCCAATAAGTACATTTGTGTCATTGGTTGAACATTTAGGTCATTTCCATCCTCCCTAGGCTTATTCTCGTCCAATTAGTGTTTTTAACCAATGTTGTGCATCCAATAAGTGATTTTGTGTCATTGGTTGAACATTTAAGTCATTTTCGTCCTCCTAAGGCTTATTCTCGTCCAATTAGGGTTTTTAACCAACTAGTGCATCCAATAAGTACATTTGTGTCATTGGTTGAACATTTAGGTCATTTTCGTCCTCCCAAGGCTTATTCTCGTCCAATTAGGGGTTTTAACCAATCTTGTGCATCCAATAAGTACATTTGTGTCATTTGTTGAACATTTAGGTCATTTTCGTCCTCCCTAGGCTTATTCTCGTCCAATTAGGTTTTTAACCAATCTTGTGCATCCAATTAGTACATTTGTGTCATTGATTGAACATTTAGGTCATTTTCGTCCTCCCAAGGCTTATTCTCGTCCAATTAGGGTATTTAATAAATCTTGTGCATCCAATAAGTGATTTTGTGTCATTGGTTGAACATTTAGGTCATTTTCGTCCTCCCTAGGCTTATTCACGTCCAATTAGGGTTTTTAACCAATCTTGTGCATCCAACAAGTACATTTGTGTCATTGGTTGAACATTTAGGTCATTTTCGTCCTCCCAATGCTTATTCTCGTCCAATTACGGTTTTTAACCAATCTTGTGCATCCAATAAGTGATTTTGTGTCATTGGTTGAACATTTAGATCATTTTCGTCCTCCGAAGGCTTATTCTCGTCCAATTAGGGTTTTTAACCAATCTTGTGCATCCAATTAGTACATTTGTGTCATTGGTTGAACATTTAGGTCATTTTCGTCCTCCTTAGGCTTATTCTCGTCCAATTAGGGTTTTTAACCAATCTTGTGCATCCAATAAGTGATTTTGTGTCATTGGTTGAACATTTAGGTCATTTTCGTCCTCGCAATGCTTATTCTCGTCCAATTAGGGTTTTTAACCAATCTTGTGCATCCAATAAGTGATTTTCTGTCATTGGTTGAACATTTAGATCATTTTCGTCCTCCCAAGGCTTATTCTCGTCCAATTAGGGGTTTTAACCAAACTTGTGCATCCAATAAGTGATTTTGTGTCATTGGTTGAACATTTAGGTCATTTTCGTCCTCCTAAGGCTTATTCTCGTCCAATTAGGGGTTTTAACCAATCTTGTGCATCCAATAAGTACATTTGTGTCATTGGTTGAACATTTAGGTCATTTTCGTCCTCCCTAGGCTTATTCTCGTCCAATTAGGGTTTTTAACCAATCTTGTGCATCCAATAAGTGATTTTGTGTCATTGGTTGAACATTTAGGTCATTTTCGTCCTCCCAAGGCTTATTCTCGTCCAATTAGGGTTTTTAACCAATCTTGTGTATCGAATAAGTGATTTTATGTCATTGGTTGAACATTTAAGTCATTTTCGTCCTCCCAAGGCTTATTCTCTTCCAATTAGGGTTTTTAACCAATCTTGTGCATCCAATAAGTACATTTGTGTCATTGGTTGAACATTTAGGTCATTTTCGTCCTCCCTAGGCTTATTCTCGTCCAATTAGGGTTTTTAACCAATCTTGTGCATCCAATAAGTGATTTTGTGTCATTGGTTGAACATTTAGGTCATTTCATCCTCCCAAGGCTTATTCTCTTCCAATTAGGGTTTTTAACCAATCTTGTGCATCCAATAAGAGATTTTGTGTCATTGGTTGAAACATTTAGGTCATTTTCGTCCTCCCAAGGCTTATTCTCGTCCAATTAGGGTTTTTAACCAATCTTGTGCATCCAATAAGTACATTTGTGTCATTGGTTGAACATTTAGGTCATTTTCGTCCTCCCAACGCTTATTCTCGTCCAATTAAGGTTTTTAACCAATCTTGTGCATCCAATAAGTACATTTGTGTCATTGGTTGAACATTTAGGTCATTTTCGTCCTCCCAAGGCTTATTCTCGTCCAATTAGGGTTTTTAACCAATCTTGTGCATCCAATAAGTGATTTTGTGTCATTGGTTGAACATTTAGGTCATTTTCGTCCTCCCAAGGCTTATTCTCATCCAATTAGGGTTTTTAACCAATATTGTGCATCCAATAAGTGATTTTGTGTCATTGGTTGAACATTGAGGTCATTTTCGTCCTCCGAAGGCTTATTCTTATCCAATTAGGGTTTTTAACCAATCTTGTGCATCCAATAAGTACATTTGTGTCATTGGTTGAACATTTAGGTCATTTTCGTCCTCCCTAGGCTTATTCTCGTCCAATTAGGGTTTTTAACCAATCTTGTGCATCCAATAAGTACATTTGTGTCATTGGTTGAACATTTAGGTCCTTTTCGTCCTCCCACGGCTTATTCTCGTCCAATTAGGGTTTTTAACCAATCTAGTGCATCCAATAAGTGATTATGTGTCATTGGTTGAACATTTAGGTCATTTTCGTCCTCCCTAGGCTTATTCTCGTCCAATTAGGGTTTTTAACCAATCTTGTGCATCCAATAAGTACATTTGTGTCATTGGTTGAACATTTAGGTCATTTTCGTCCTCCCAAGGCTTATTCTCGTCCAATTAGGGTTTTTAACCAATGTTGTGCATCCAATAAGTACATTTGTTTCATTGTTTGAACATTTAGGTCATTTTCGTCCTCCCTAGGCTTATTCTCGTCCAATTAGGGTTTTTAACCAATCTTGTGCATCCAATAAGTACATTTGTGTCATTGGTTGAACATTTAGGTCATTTTCGTCCTCCCAAGGCTTATTCTCGTCCAATTAGGGTTTTTAACCAATCTTGTGCATCCAATAAGTGATTTTGTGTCATTGGTAGACCATTTAGGTCATTTTCGTCCTCCCTAGGCTTATTCTCGTCCAATTAGGGTTTTTAACCAATCTTGTGCATCCAATAAGTACATTTGTGTCATTGGTTGAACATTTAGGTCATTTTCGTCCTCCCAAGGCTTATTCTCGTCCAATTAGGGTTTTTAACCAATCTTGTGCATCCAATAAGTGATTATGTGTCATTGGTTAAAAATTTAGGTGATTTTCGTCCTCCCAAGGCTTATTCTTGTCCAATTAGGGTTTTTAACCAATCTTGTGCATCCAATAAGTGATTTTGTGTCATTGATCGAACATTTAGGTCATTTTCGTCCTCCCTAGGCTTATTCTCGTCCAATTAGGGTTTTTAACCAATCTTGTGCATCCAATAAGTACATTTGTGTCATTGGTTGAACATTTAGGTCATTTTCGTCCTCCCAAGGCTTATTCTCGTCGAATTAGGGGTTTTAACCAATCTTGTGCATCCAATAAGTGATTTTGTGTCATTGGTTGAACATGTAGGTCATTTTCGTCCTCCCTAGGCTTATTCTCGTCCAATTAGGGTTTTTAACCAATCTTGTGCATCCAATAAGTACATTTGTGTCATTGGTTGAACATTTAGGTCATTTTCGTCCTCCCAAGGCTTATTCTCGTCCAATTAGGGGTTTTAACCAATCTTGTGCATCCAATAAGTACATTTGTGTCATTGGTTGAACATTTAGGTCATTTTCGTCCTCCCTAGGCTTATTCTCGTCCAATTAGGGTTTTTAACCAATTATGTGCATCCAATAAGTGATTTTGTGTCATTGGTTGAACATTTAGGTCATTTTCGTCCTCCCAAGGCTTATTCTCTTCCAATTAGGGGTTTGAACCAATCTTGTGCATCCAATAAGTACATTTGTGTCATTGGTTGAACATGTAGGTCATTTTCGTCCTCCCTAGGCTTATTCTCGTCCAATTAGGGTTTTTAACCAATCTTGTGCATCCAATAAGTACATTTGTGTCATTGGTTGAACATTTAGGTCATTTTCGTCCTCCCAAGGCATATTCTCGTCCAATTAGGGTTTTTAACCAATCTCGTGCATCCAATAAGTAATTTTGTGTCATTGGTTGAACATTTAGGTCATTTTCGTCCTCCCAAGGCTTATTCTCGTCCAATTAGGGTTTTTAACCAATCTTGTGCATCCAATAAGTGATTTTGTGTCATTGGTTGAACATTTAGGTCATTTTCTTCCTCCCGAGGCTTATTCTCGTCAAATTAGGGTTTTTAACCAATCTTGTGCATCCAATAAGTACATTTGTGTCATTGGTTGAACATTTAGGTCATTTTCGTCCTCCCAAGGCTTATTCTCGTCCAATTAGGGTTTTTAACCAATCTTGTGCATCCAATAAGTGATTTTGTGTCATTGGTTGAACATTTAGGTCATTTTCGTCCTCCCAAGGCTTATTCTCATCCAATTAGGGTTTTTAACCAATATTGTGCATCCAATAAGTGATTTTGTGTCATTGGTTGAACATTGAGGTCATTTTCGTCCTCCGAAGGCTTATTCTTATCCAATTAGGGTTTTTAACCAATCTTGTGCATCCAATAAGTACATTTGTGTCATTGGTTGAACATTTAGGTCATTTTCGTCCTCCCTAGGCTTATTCTCGTCCAATTAGGGTTTTTAACCAATCTTGTGCATCCAATAAGTACATTTGTGTCATTGGTTGAACATTTAGGTCCTTTTCGTCCTCCCACGGCTTATTCTCGTCCAATTAGGGTTTTTAACCAATCTAGTGCATCCAATAAGTGATTATGTGTCATTGGTTGAACATTTAGGTCATTTTCGTCCTCCCTAGGCTTATTCTCGTCCAATTAGGGTTTTTAACCAATCTTGTGCATCCAATAAGTACATTTGTGTCATTGGTTGAACATTTAGGTCATTTTCGTCCTCCCAATGCTTATTCTCGTCCAATTAGGGTTTTTAACCAATCTTGTGCATCCAATAAGTACATTTGTGTCATTGGTTGAACATTTAGGTCATTTGCGTCCTCCCAAGGCTTATTCTCGTCCAATTAGGGTTTTTAACCAATCTTGTGCATCCAATAAGTACATTTGTGTCATTGGTTGAACATTTAGGTCATTTTCGTCCTCCCAATGCTTATTCTCGTCCAATTAGGGTTTTTAACCAATCTTGTGCATCCAATAAGTGATTTTGTGTCATTGGTTGAACATTTAGGTCATTTTCGTCCTCCAAGGGTTATTCTCGTCCAATTAGGGTTTTTAATAAATCTTGTGCATCCAATAAGTGATTTTGTGTCATTGGTTGAACATTTAGGTCATTTTCGTCCTCCCAAGGCTTATTCTCGTCCAATTAGGTTTTTTCATAAATCTTGTGCATCCAATAAGTGATTTTGTGTCATTGGTTGAACATTTAGGTCATTTTCGTCCTCCCTAGGCTTATTCTCGTCCAATTAGGGTTTTTAACCAATCTTGTGCATCCAATAAGTACATTTGTGTCATTGGTTGAACATTTAGGTGTTTTTCGTCCTCCCAATGCTTATTCTCGTCCAATTAGGGTTTTTAACCAAACTTGTGCATCCAATAAGTGATTTTGTGTTTGGTTGAAGATTTAGGTCATTTTCGTCCTCCCAAGGCTTATTCTCGTCCAATTTGGGGTTTTAACCAATCTTGTGCATCCAATAAGTACATTTGTGTCATTGGTTGAACATTTAGGTCATTTTCGTCCTCATTAGGCTTATTCTCGTCCAATTAGGGTTTTTAACCAATCTTGTGCATCCAATAAGTGATTTTGTGTCTTTGGTTGAACATTTAGGTCATTTTTGTCCTCCCAAGGCTTATTCTTGTCCAATTAGGGTTTTTAATAAATCTTGTGCATCCAATAAGTGATTTTGTGTCATTGGTTGAACATATAGGTCATTTTCGTCCTCCCTAGGCTTATTCTCGTCCAATTAGGGTTTTGAACCAATCTTGTGCATCCAATAAGTACATTTGTGTCATTGGTTGAACATTTAGGTCATTTTCGTCCTCCCAATGCTTATTCTCGTCCAATTAGGGTTTTTAACCAATCTTGTGCATCCAATAAGTGATTTTGTGTCATTGGTTGAACATTTAGATCATTTTCGTCCTCCCAAGGCTTATTCTCGTCCAATTAGGGTTTTCAACCAATCTTGTGCATCCAATAAGTACATTTGTGTCATTGGTTGAACATTTAGGTCATTTTTCGTCCTCCCAAGGCTTATTCTCGTCCAATTAGGGTTTTTAACCAATCTTGTGAATCCAATAAGTGATTTTGTGTCATTGGTTGAACATTTATGTCATTTTCGTCCTCCCAAGGCTTATTCTCGTCCAATTAGGGTTTTAACCAATCTTGTGCATTCAATAAGTGATTTTGTGTCATTGGTTGAACATTTAGGTCATTTTCGTCCACCCAAGGCTTATTCTCGTCCAATTAGGGTTTTTAACCAATCTTGTGCATCCAATAAGTGATTTTGTGTCATTAGTTGAACATTTAGGTCATTTTCGTCCTCCCAAGGCTTATTCTCATCCAATTAGGGTTTTTAACCAATATTGTGCATCCAATAAGTGATTTTGTGTCATTGGTTGAACATTTAGGTCATTTTCGTCCTCACAAGGCTTATTCTCGTCCAATTAGGGTTTTTAACCAATCTTGTGCATCCAATAAGTACATTTGTGTCATTGGTTGAACATTTAGGTCATTTTTGTCCTCCCAAGGCTTATTCTCGTCCAATTAGGGTTTTTAACCAATGTTGTGCATCCATTAAGTGATTTTGTGTCATTGGTTGAACATTTAGGTCATTTTCGTCCTCCCTAGGCTTATTCTCGTCCAATCAGGGTTTTTAACCAATCTTGTGCATCCAATAAGTATATTTGTGTCATTGATTGAACATTTAGGTCATTTTCGTCCTCCCAATGC
This sequence comes from Cicer chorassanicum, assembly GCA_037974735.1. Lineage (NCBI taxonomy): Eukaryota > Viridiplantae > Streptophyta > Magnoliopsida > Fabales > Fabaceae > Cicer > Cicer chorassanicum. The sequence continues at coordinate 87,042 of JBBPBP010000484.1, forward strand.
TTATTCTCGTCCAATTTGGGGTTTTAACCAATCTTGTGCATCCAATAAGTACATTTGTGTCATTGGTTGAACATTTAGGTCATTTTCGTCCTCTCTATGCTTATTCTCGTCCAATTAGGGTTTTTAACCAATCTTGTGCATCCAATAAGTGATTTTGTGTCATTGGTTGAACATTTACGTCATTTTCGTCCTCCCAAGGCTTATTCTCGTCCAATTAGGGTTTTTAACCAATCTTGTGCATCCAATAAGTGATTTTGTGTCATTGGTTAAACATTTAGGTCATTTTCGTCCTCCCAAGGCTTATTCTCGTCCAATTAGGGTTTTTAACCAATCTTGTGCATCCAATAAGTAAATTTGTGTCATTGGTTAAACATTTAGGTCATTTTCGTCCTCCCAAGGCTTATTCTCGTCCAATTAGGGTTTTTAACCAATCTTGTGCATCCAATAAGTACATTTGTGTCATTGGTTGAACATTTAGGTCATTATCGTCCTCCTAAGGCTTATTCTCGTCCAATTAGGGTTTTTAACCAATCTTGTGCATCCAATAAGTGATTTTGTGTCATTGGTTGAACATTTAGGTCATTTTCGTCCTCCCAAGGCTTATTCTCGTCCAATTAGGGTTTTTAACCAATCTTGTGCATCCAATAAGTGATTTTGTGTCATTGGTTGAACATTTAGGTCATTTTCATCCTCCCAAGGATTATTGTCGTCCAACAGGGATTTTAACCAATCTTGTGCATACAATAAGTGATTTTCTGTCATTGGTTTAACATTTAGGACATTTTCGTCCTCCCTAAGCTTATTCTCGTCCAATTATGGTTTTTAACCAATCTTGTGCATCCAATAAGTACATTTGTGTCATTGGTTGAACATTTAGGTCATTTTCGTCCTCCCAAGGCTTATTCTCGTCCAATTAGGGTTTTTAACCAATCTTGTGCATCCAATAAGTGATTTTGTGTCATTGGTTGAACATTTAGGTCATTTTCGCCCTCCTTAGGCTTATTCTCGTCCAATTAGAAATTTTAAAAAATCTTGTGCATCCAATAAGTGATTTTGTGCCATACGTTGAACATTTAGGTCATTTTCGTCCTCCCAAGTCTTATTCTCGTCCAATAGGGTTTTTAACCAATCTTGTGCATCCAATAAGTACATTTGTGTCATTGGTTGAACATTTAGGTCATTTTCGTCCTTCCAAGGCTTATTCTCGTCCAATTAGGGTTTTTAACCAATCTTGTGCATCCAATAAATGATTTTGTGTCATTGGTTGAACATTTAGGTCATTTTCGTCCTCCCAAAGCTTATTCTCGTCCAATTAGGGTTTTTAACCAATCTTGTGCATCTAATAAGTGATTTTGTGTCATTGGTTGAACATTTAGGTCATTTTCGTCCTCCCTAGGCTTATTCTCGTCCAATTAGGGTTTTTAACCAATCTTGTGCATCCAATAAGTACATTTGTGTCATTGGTTGAACATTTAGGTCATTTTCGTCCTTCCTAGGCTTATTTTCGTCCAATTAGGGTTTTTAACCAATCTTGTGCATCCAATAAGTGATTTTGTGTCATTGGTTGAACATTTAGGTCATTTTCGTCCTCCCAAGGCTTATTCTCGTCCAATTAGGGTTTTTAACCAATCTTGTGCATCCAATAAGTGATTTTGTGTCATTGGTTGAACATTTAGGTCATTTTCGTCCTCCCAAGGCTTATTCTCGTCCAATTAGGGTTTTTAACCAATCTTGTAAATCCAATAAGTGATTTTGTGTCATTGGTTGAACATTTAGGTCATTTTCGTCCTCCCAAGGCTTATTCTCGTCCAATTAGGGGTTTTAACCAATCTTGTGTATCCAATAAGTGAATAAGTCTTGAACATTTAGGTCATTTTCGTCCTCCCTAGGCTTATTCTCGTCCAATTAGGGTTTTTAACCAATCTTGTGCATCCAATAAGTGATTTTGTGTCATTGGTTGAACATTTAGGTCATTTTCGTCCTCCCAAGGCTTATTCTCGTCCAATTAGGGTTTTTAACCAATCTTGTGCATCCAATAAGTGATTTTATACCATTGGTTGAACATTTAGGTCATTTTCGTCCTCCCAAGGTTTATTCTCGTCCAATTAGAGTTTTTAACCAATCTTGTGCATCCAATAAGTACATTTGTGTCATTGGTTGAACATTTAGGTCATTTTCGTCCTCCCAAGGCTTATTCTCGTCCAATTAGGGTTTTTAACCAATCTTGTGCATCCAATAAGTGATTTTGTGTCAATTGTTTAACATTTAGGTCATTTTCGTCCTCCCTAGGCTTATTCTCGTCCAATTAGGGTTTTTAACCAATCTTGTGCATCCAATAAGTGATTTTGTGTCATTGGTTGAACATTTAGGTCATTTTCGTCCTCCCTAGGCTTATTCTCGTCCAATTAGGGTTTTTAACTAATCTCGTGCATCCAATAAGTGATTTGTGTCATTGGTTGAACATTTAGGTCATTTTCGTCCTCCCAAGGCTTATTCTCGTCCAATTAGGGTTTTTAACCAATCTTGTGCATCCAATAAGTGATTTTGTGTCATTGGTTGAACATTTAGGTCATTTTCGTCCTCCAAAGGCTTATTCTTGTCCAATTTGGGTTTTTAACCAATCTTGTGCATCCAATAAGTGATTTTGTGTCATTGGTTGAACATTTAGGTCATTTTCGTCCTCCCAAGGCTTATTCTCGTCCAATTAGGGTTTTTAACCAATTTTGTGCATCCAATAAGTGATTTTGTGTCATTGGTTGAACATTTAGTTCATTTTCGTCCTCCCAAGGCTTATTGTCATCCAATTAGGGTTTTTAACCAATCTTGTGCATACAATAAGTGATTTTGTGTCATTGGTTGAACATTTAGGACATTTTTGTCCTCCCTAAGCTTATGCTCGTCCAATTATGGTTTTTAACCAATCTTGTGCATCCAATAAGTACATTTGTGTCATTGGTTGAACATTTAGGTCATTTTCGTCCTCCCAAGGCTTATTCTCGTCCAATTAGGGTTTTTAACCAATCTTGTGCATCCAATAAGTGATTTTGTGTCATTGGTTGAACATTTAGGTCATTTTCGTCCTCCCAAGGCTTATTCTCATCCAATTAGGGTTTTTAACCAATATTGTGCATCCAATAAGTGATTTTGTGTCATTGGTTGAACATTGAGGTCATTTTCGTCCTCCGAAGGCTTATTCTTATCCAATTAGGGTTTTTAACCAATCTTGTGCATCCAATAAGTACATTTGTGTCATTGGTTGAACATTTAGGTCATTTTCGTCCTCCCTAGGCTTATTCTCGTCCAATTAGGGTTTTTAACCAATCTTGTGCATCCAATAAGTGATTTTGTGTCATTGGTTGAACATTTAGGTCATTTTCGTCCTCCCTAGGCTTATTCTCTTTCAATTAGTGTTTTTAACCAATCTTGTGCATCCAATAAGTACATTTGTGTCATTGGTTGAACATTTAGGTCATTTTCGTCCTCCCTAGGCTTATTCTCGTCCAATTAGGGTTTTTAACCAATCTTGTGCATCCAATAAGTGCGTTTGTGTCATTGGTTGAACATTTAGGTCATTTTCGTCCTCCCTAGGCTTATTCTCGTCCAATTAGGGTTTTTAACCAATCTTGTGCATCCAATAAGTGATTTTGTGTCATTGGTTGAACATTTAGGTCATTTTCGTCCTCCCTAGGCTTATTCTCATCCAATTAGGGTTTTTAACCAATCTTGTGAATCCGATAAGTGATTTTGTGTCATTGGTTGAACATTTAGGTCATTTTCGTCCTCCCTAGGCTTATTCTCGTCCAATTAGGGTTTTTAACCAATCTTGTGCATCCAATAAGTACATTTGTGTCATTGGTTGAACATTTAGGTCATTTTCGTCCTCCCAAGGCTTATTCTCGTCCAAATAGGGTTTTAAACCAATCTAGTGCATCCAATAAGTGATTTTGTGTCATTGGTTGAACATTTAGGTCATTTTCGTCCTCCCTAGGCTTATTCTCGTCCAATTAGGGTTTTTAACCAATCTTGTGCATCCAATAAGTACATTTGTGTCATTGGTTGAACATTTAGGTCATTTTTGTCCTCCCTAGGCTTATTCTCGTCCAATTAGGGTTTTTAACCAATCTTGTGCATCCAATAACTGATTTTATGTCATTGGTTGAACATTTAGGTCATTTTCATCCTCCCAAGGCTTATTCTCGTCCAATTAGGATTTTTAACCAATCTTGTGCATTCACTAAGTACATTTGTGACATTGGTTGAACATTTTGGTCATTTTCGTCCTCCTTAGGCTTATTCTCGTCCAATTAGGGTTTTTAACCAATCTTGTGCATCCAATAAGTGATTTTGTGTCATTGGTTGAACATTTAGGTCATTTTCGTCCTCCCAAGGCTTATTCTCTTCCAATTAGGGTTTATAACCAATCTTGTGCATCCAATAAGTGATTTTGTGTCATTGGCTGAATATTTAGGTCATTTTCTTCCTCCCAAGGCTTATTCTCGTCCAATTAGGGTTTTTAACCAATCTTGTGCATCCAATAAGTGATTTTGTGTCATTGGTTGAACATTTAGGTCATTTTCGTCCTCCCTAGGCTTATTCTCGTCCAATTAGGGTTTTTAACCAATCTTGTGCATCCAATAAGTACATTTGTGTCATTGGTTGAACATTTAGGTCATTTTCATCCTCCTTAGGCTTATTCTCGTCCAATTAGGGTTTTTAACCAATCTTGTGCATCCAATAAGTGATTTTGTGCTATTGGTTGAACATTTAGGTCATTTGCGTCCTCCCAAGGCTTATTCTCGTCCAATTAGGGTTTTTAACCAATCTTTTGCATCCAATTAGTGATTTTGTGTCATTTGTTGAACATTTAGGTCATTTTCGTCCTCCCAAGGCTTATTCACGTCCAATTAGGGTTTTTAACCAATCTTGTGCATCCAATAAGTGATTTTGTGTCATTGGTTGAACATTTAGGTCATTTTCGTCCTCCCAAGGCTTATTCTCGTCCAATTAGGGTTTTTAACCAATCTTGTGCATCCAATAAGTACATTTGTGTCATTGGTTGAACATTTATGTCATTTTCGTCCTCCCAAGGCTTATTCTTGTCCAATTAGGGTTCTTAACCAATCTTGTGCATCCAATAAGTACATTTGTGTCATTGGTTGAACATTTAGGTCATTTTCGTCCTCCCAAGGCTTATTCTCGTCCAATTAGGGTTTTTAACCAATCTTGTGCATCCAATAAGTGATTTTGTGTCATTGGTTGAACATTTAGGTCATTTTCGTCCTCCCAAGGCTTATTCTCGTCCAATTAGGGTTTTTAACCAATCTTGTGCATCCAATAAGTACATTTGTGTCATTGGTTGAACATTTAGGTCATTTTCGTCCTCCCAAGGGTTATTCGCGTCCAATTAGGGTTTTTAACCAATCTTGTGCATCCAATAAGTGATTTTGTGTCATTGGTTGAACATTTAGGTCATTTTCGTCCTCCCAAGGCTTATTCTCGTCCAATTAGGGTTTTTAACCAATCTTGTGCATCCAATAAGTACATTTGTGTCATTGGTTGAACATTTAGGTCATTTTCGTCCTCCTAAGGCTAATTCTCGTCCAATTAGGGTTTTTAACCAATCTTGTGCATCCAATAAGTGATTTTGTGTCATTGGTTGAACATTTAGGTCATTTTCGTCCTCCCTAGGCTTATTCTCGTCCAATTAGGGTTTTTAACCAATCTTGTGCATCCAATAAGTACATTTGTGTCATTGGTTGAACATTTAGGTCATTTTCGTCCTCCCAAGGCTTATTCTCGTAAAATTAGGGTTTTTAACCAATCTTGTGCATCCAATAAGTGATTTTGTGTCATTGGTTGAACATTTAGGTCATTTTCATCCTCCCTAGGCTTATTCTCGTCCAATTAGGGTTTTTAACCAATCTTGTGCATCCAATTAGTACATTTGTGTCATTGGTTGAACATTTAGGTCATTTTCGTCCTCCCTAGGCTTATTCTCGTCCAATTAGGGTTTTTAACCAATCTTGTGCATCCAATAAGTGATTTTGTGTCATTGGTTGATTATTTAGGTCATTTTCGTCCTCCCTAGGCTTATTCTCGTCCAATTAGGGTTTTTAACCAATCTTGTGCATCCAATTAGTACATTTGTGTCATTGGTTGAACATTTAGGTCATTTTCGTCCTCCCAAAGCTTATTCTCGTCCAATTAGGGTTTTTAACCAATCTAGTGCATCCAATAAGTGATTTTGTGTCATTGGTTGAACATTTAGGTCATTTTCATCCTCCCTAGGCTTATTCTTGTCCAATTAGGGTTTTTAACCAATCTTGTGCATCCAATTAGTACATTTGTGTCATTGGTTGAACATTTAGGTCATTTTCGTCCTCCCTAGGCTTATTCTCGTCCAATTAGGGTTTTTAACCAATCTTGTGCATCCAATAAGTGATTTTGTGTCATTGGTTGAACATTTAGGTCATTTTCGTCCTCCCAAGGCTTATTCTCCTCCAATTAGGGGTTTGAACCAATCCTGTGCATCCAATAAGTACATTTGTGTCATTGGTTGAACATTTAGGTCATTTTCGTCCTCCCAAGGCTTTTTCTCGTCCAATTAGGGTTTTTAACCAATGTTGTGCATCCAATAAGTGATTTTGTGTCATTGATTGAACATTTAGGTCATTTTCGTCCTCCCTAGGCTTATTCTCGTCCAATTAGGGTTTTTAACCAATCTTGTGCATCCAATAAGTACATTTGTGTCATTGTTTGAACACTTAGGTGTTTTTCGTCCTCCCAATGCTTATTCTCGTCCAATTAGGGTTTTTAACCAAACTTGTGCATCCAATAAGTGATTTTGTGTCATTGGTTGAAGATTTAGGTCATTTTTGTCCTCCCAAGGCTTATTCTCGTCAAATTAGGGGTTTTAACAAATCTTGTGCATCCAATAAGTACATTTGTGTCATTGGTTGAACATTTAGGTCATTTTCGTCCTCATTAGGCTTATTCTCGTCCAATTAGGGTTTTTAACCAATCTTGTGCATCCAATAAGTGTTTTTGTGTCTTTGGTTGAACATTTAGGTCATTTTCGTCCTCCCAAGGCTTATTCTTGTCCAATTAGGGTTTTTAATAAATCTTGTGCATCCAATAAGTGATTTTGTGTCATTGGTTGAACATATAGGTCATTTTCGTCCTCCCTAGGCTTATTCTCGTCCAATTAGGGTTTTTAACCAATCTTGTGCATCCAATAAGTACATTTGTGTCATTGGTTGAACATTTAGGTCATTTTCGTCCTCCCTAGGTTTATTCTCGTCCAATTAGGGTTTTTAACCAACCTTGTGCATCCAATAAGTACATTTGTGTCATTGGTTGAACATTTAGGTCATTTTCGTCCTCCCAAGGCTTATTCTCGTCCAATTAGGGTTTTTAACCAATCTTGTGCATCCAATAAGTGATTTTGTGTCATTGGTTGAACCTTTAGGTCATTTTCCTCCTCCCAAGGCTTATTCTCGTCCAATTAGGGTTTTTAACCAACCTTGTGCATCCAATAAGTACATTTGTGTCATTGGTTGAACATTTAGGTCATTTTCGTCCTCCCAAGGCTTATTCTCGTCCAATTAGGGTTTTCAACCAATCTTGTGCATCCAATAAGTGATTTTGTGTCATTGGTTGAACATTTAGGTCATTTTCGACCTCCCATGGCTTATTCTCGTCCAATTAGGGTTTTTAACCAATCTTGTGCATCCAATAAGTGATTTTGTGTCATTGGTTGAACATTTAGGTCATTTTCGTCCTCCCAAGGCTTATTCTCGTCCAATTAGGGTTTTTAACCAATCTTGTGCATCTAATAAGTGATTTTCTGTCATTGGTTGAACATTTAGGTCATTTTCGATCTCCCATGGCTTATTCTCGTTTAATTAGGGTTTTTAACCAATCTTGTGCATCCAATAAGTGATTTTGTGTCATTGGTTGAACATTTAGGTCATTTTCGTCCTCTCAAGGCTTATTCTCGTCCAATTAGGGTTTTTAACCAATCTTGTGCATCCAATAAGTGATTTTGTGTCATTGGTCTAACATTTAGGTCATGTTCACCCTCTCAATGCTTACTCTCGTCCAATTCGAGTTTTTAACCAATCTTGTGCATCCAATAAGTGATTTTGTGTCATTGGTTGAACTTTTAGGTCATTTTCGTCGTCCCAAGGCTTATTCTCCTCCAAATAAGGGTTTTTAACCAATCTTGTGCATCCAATAAGTGATTTTGTGACATTGGTTGAACATTTAGGTCATTTTCGTCCTCCCTAGGCTTATTCTCGTCCAATTAGGTTTTTTAACCAATCTTGTACATCCAATAAGTGATTTTGTGTCATTGGTTGAACATTTAGGTCATTTTCGTCCTCCCTAGGCTTATTCTCGTCCAATTAGGGTTTTTAACCAATCTTGTGCATCCAATAAGTACATTTGTGTCATTGGTTGAACATTTAGGTCATTTTCGTCCTCCCAAGGCTTATTCTCGTCCAATTAGGGTTTTTTATCAATCTTGTGCATCCAATAAGTACATTTGTGTCATTGGTTGAACATTTAGGTCATTTTCGTCCTCCCAAGGCTTATTCTCGTCCAATTAGGGTTTTTAACCAATCTTGTGCATCCAATAAGTGATTTTGTGTCATTGGTTGAACATTTAGGTCATTTTCGCCCTCCTTAGGCTTATTCTCGTCCAATTAGAAATTTTAAAAAATCTTGTGCATCCAATAAGTGATTTTGTGCCATACGTTGAACATTTAGGTCATTTTCGTCCTCCCAAGTCTTATTCTCGTCCAATAGGGTTTTTAACCAATCTTGTGCATCCAATAAGTACATTTGTGTCATTGGTTGAACATTTAGGTCATTTTCGTCCTTCCAAGGCTTATTCTCGTCCAATTAGGGTTTTTAACCAATCTTGTGCATCCAATAAATGATTTTGTGTCATTGGTTGAACATTTAGGTCATTTTCGTCCTCCCAAAGCTTATTCTCGTCCAATTAGGGTTTTTAACCAATCTTGTGCATCTAATAAGTGATTTTGTGTCATTGGTTGAACATTTAGGTCATTTTCGTCCTCCCTAGGCTTATTCTCGTCCAATTAGGGTTTTTAACCAATCTTGTGCATCCAATAAGTACATTTGTGTCATTGGTTGAACATTTAGGTCATTTTCGTCCTTCCTAGGCTTATTTTCGTCCAATTAGGGTTTTTAACCAATCTTGTGCATCCAATAAGTGATTTTGTGTCATTGGTTGAACATTTAGGTCATTTTCGTCCTCCCAAGGCTTATTCTCGTCCAATTAGGGTTTTTAACCAATCTTGTGCATCCAATAAGTGATTTTGTGTCATTGGTTGAACATTTAGGTCATTTTCGTCCTCCCAAGGCTTATTCTCGTCCAATTAGGGTTTTTAACCAATCTTGTAAATCCAATAAGTGATTTTGTGTCATTGGTTGAACATTTAGGTCATTTTCGTCCTCCCAAGGCTTATTCTCGTCCAATTAGGGGTTTTAACCAATCTTGTGTATCCAATAAGTGAATAAGTCTTGAACATTTAGGTCATTTTCGTCCTCCCTAGGCTTATTCTCGTCCAATTAGGGTTTTTAACCAATCTTGTGCATCCAATAAGTGATTTTGTGTCATTGGTTGAACATTTAGGTCATTTTCGTCCTCCCAAGGCTTATTCTCGTCCAATTAGGGTTTTTAACCAATCTTGTGCATCCAATAAGTGATTTTATACCATTGGTTGAACATTTAGGTCATTTTCGTCCTCCCAAGGTTTATTCTCGTCCAATTAGAGTTTTTAACCAATCTTGTGCATCCAATAAGTACATTTGTGTCATTGGTTGAACATTTAGGTCATTTTCGTCCTCCCAAGGCTTATTCTCGTCCAATTAGGGTTTTTAACCAATCTTGTGCATCCAATAAGTGATTTTGTGTCAATTGTTTAACATTTAGGTCATTTTCGTCCTCCCTAGGCTTATTCTCGTCCAATTAGGGTTTTTAACCAATCTTGTGCATCCAATAAGTGATTTTGTGTCATTGGTTGAACATTTAGGTCATTTTCGTCCTCCCTAGGCTTATTCTCGTCCAATTAGGGTTTTTAACTAATCTCGTGCATCCAATAAGTGATTTGTGTCATTGGTTGAACATTTAGGTCATTTTCGTCCTCCCAAGGCTTATTCTCGTCCAATTAGGGTTTTTAACCAATCTTGTGCATCCAATAAGTGATTTTGTGTCATTGGTTGAACATTTAGGTCATTTTCGTCCTCCAAAGGCTTATTCTTGTCCAATTTGGGTTTTTAACCAATCTTGTGCATCCAATAAGTGATTTTGTGTCATTGGTTGAACATTTAGGTCATTTTCGTCCTCCCAAGGCTTATTCTCGTCCAATTAGGGTTTTTAACCAATTTTGTGCATCCAATAAGTGATTTTGTGTCATTGGTTGAACATTTAGTTCATTTTCGTCCTCCCAAGGCTTATTGTCATCCAATTAGGGTTTTTAACCAATCTTGTGCATACAATAAGTGATTTTGTGTCATTGGTTGAACATTTAGGACATTTTTGTCCTCCCTAAGCTTATGCTCGTCCAATTATGGTTTTTAACCAATCTTGTGCATCCAATAAGTACATTTGTGTCATTGGTTGAACATTTAGGTCATTTTCGTCCTCCCAAGGCTTATTCTCGTCCAATTAGGGTTTTTAACCAATCTTGTGCATCCAATAAGTGATTTTGTGTCATTGGTTGAACATTTAGGTCATTTTCGTCCTCCCAAGGCTTATTCTCGTCCAATTAGGGTTTTTAACCAATCTTGTCCATCCAATAAGTTCGTTTGTGTCATTGGTTGAAGATTTAGGTCATTTTCGTCCTCCCAAGGCTTATTCTCGTCCAATTAGGGTTTTTAACCAATCTTGTGCATCCAATAAGTGATTTTGTGTCATTGGTTGAACATTTAGGTCATTTTCGACCTCCCTAGGCTTATTCTCGTCCAATTAGGGTTTTTAACCAATCTTGTGCATCCAATAAGTACATTTGTGTCATTGGTTGAACATTTAGGTCATTTTCGTCCTCCCTAGGCTTATTCTCGTCCAATTAGGGTTTTTAACCAATCTTGTGCATCCAATAAGTGATTTTGTGTCATTGGTTGAACATTTAGGTCATTTTCGTCCTCCCTAGGCTTATTCTCGTCCCATTAGGGTTTTTAAACCAATCTTGTGCATCCAATAAGTGATTTTGTGTCATTGGTTGAACATTTAGGTCATTTTCGTCCTCCCTAGGCTTATTTTCGTTCAATTAGGGTTTTTTAACAATCTTGTGCATCCAATAAGTGATTTTGTGCCATTGGTTGAACATTTAGGTCATTTTCGTCCTCCCTAGGCTTATTCTCGTCCAATTAGGGTTTTTAACCAATCTTGTGCATCCAATAAGTGATTTTGTGTCATTGGTTGAACATTTAGGTCATTTTCGTCCTCCCTAGGCTTATTCTCGTCCAATTAGGGTTTTTAACCAATCATGCGCATCCAATAAGTGATTTTGTGTCATTGGTTGAACATTTAGATCATTTTCGTCCTCCCTATGCTTATTCTCGTCCAATTAGGGTTTTTAACCAATCTTGTGCATCCAATAAGTACATTTGTGTCATTGGTTGAACATTTAGGTCATTTTCGTCCTCCCTAGGCTTATTCTCGTCCAATTAGGGTTTTTAACCAATCTTGTGCATCCAATAAGTGATTTTGTGTCATTGGTTGAACATTTAGGTCATTTTCGTCCTCCCTAGGCTTATTCTCGTCCAATTAGGGTTTTTAACCAATCTTGTGCATCCAATAAGTGATTTTGTGTCATTGGTTGAACATTTAGGTCATTTTTGTCCTCCCTAGGCTTATTCTCGTCCAATTAGGGTTTTTATCAATCTTGTGCATCCAATAAGTGATTTTATGTCATTGATTGAACATTTAGGTCATTTTCGTTCTCCTTATGCTTATTCTCGTCCAATTAGGGTTTTTAACCAATCTTGTGCATCCACTAAGTGATTTTGTTTCATTGATTGAACATTTAGGTCATTTTCGTTCTCCTTATGCTTATTCTCGTCCAATTAGGGTTTTTAACCAATCTTGTGCATCCACTAAGTGATTTTGTTTCATTGGTTGAACATTTAGGTCATTTTTGTCCTCCCAAGGCTTATTCTCGTCCAATTAGGGTTTTTAACCAATCTTGTGCATCCAATAAGTGATTTTGTGTCATTGGTTTAACATTTAGGTCATTTTCGTCCTCCCTATGCTTATTCTCGTCAATTAGGGTTTTTAAACAATCTTGTGCATCCAATAAGTGATTTTTTGCCATTGGTTGAACATTTAGGTCATTTTCGTCCTCCCAAGGCTTATTCTTGTCCAATTAGGGTTTTTAACCAATCTTGTGCATCCAATAAGTGATTTTGTGTCATTGGTTGAACATTTAGGTCATTTTCGTCCTCCCTAGGCTTATTCTCGTCCAATTAGGGTTTTTAACCAATCTTGTGCATCCAATAAGTACATTTGTGTCATTGGTTGAACATTTAGGTCATTTTCGTCCTCCCAAGGCTTATTCTCGTCCAAATAGGGTTTTAAACCAATCTAGTGCATCCAATAAGTGATTTTGTGTCATTGGTTGAACATTTAGGTCATTTTCGTCCTCCCTAGGCTTATTCTCGTCCAATTAGGGTTTTTAACCAATCTTGTGCATCCAATAAGTACATTTGTGTCATTGGTTGAACATTTGGGTCATTTTCGTCCTCCCAATGCTTATTCTCGTCCAGTTAGGGTTTTTAACCAATGTTGTGCATCCAATAAGTGATTTTGTGTCATTGGTTGAACATTTAGGTCATTTTCGTCCTCCCAAGGCTTATTCTCGTCCAAGTAGGGGTTTTAACCAATCTTGTGCATCCAATAAGTACATTTGTGTCATTGGTTGAACATTTAGGTCATTTTCGTCCTCCCTAGGCTTATTCTCGTCCAATTAGGGTTTTTAACCAATCTTGTGCGTCCAATAAGTGATTTTGTGTCATTGGTTGAACATTTAGGTCATTTTCGTCCTCCTAAGGCTTATTCTTGTCCAATTAGCGTTTTTAACCAATCTTGTGCATCCAATAAGTACATTTGTGTCATTGGTTGAACATTTAGGTCATTTTCGTCCTCCCTAGGCTTATTCTCGTCCAATTAGGGTTTTTAACCAATCTTGTGCATCCAATAAGTACATTTGTGTCATTGGTTGAACATTTAGGTCATTTTCGTCCTCCCAAGGCTTATTCTCGTCGAATTAGGGGTTTTAACCAATCTTGTGCATCCAATAAGTGATTTTGTGTCATTTGTTGAACATGTAGGTCATTTTCGTCCTCCCTAGGCTTATTCTCGTCCAATTAGGGTTTTTAACCAATCTTGTGCATCCAATAAGTGATTTTGTGTCATTGGTTGAACATTTAGGTCATTTTCGTCCTCCCTAGGCTTATTCTCGTCAAATTAGAGTTTTTAAACAATCTTGTGCATCCAATAAGTGATTTTGTGTCATTGGTTGAACATTTTGGTCATTTTTGTTCTCCCTATGCTTATTCTCGTCCAATTAGGGTTTTTAACCAATCTTGTGCATCCAATAAGTGATTTTGTGTCATTGGTTGAATATTTTGGTCATTTTCGTCCTCCCTAGGCTTATTCTCGTCCAATTAGGGTTTTTAACCAATCTTGTGCATCCAATAACTACATTTGTGTCATTGGTTGAACATTTAGGTCATTTTCGTCCTCCCTAGGCTTATTCTCGTCCAATTAGCGTTTTTAACCAACCTTGTCTATCCAATAAGTTATTTTGTGTCATTGGTTGAACATTTAGGTCATTTTCGTCCTCCCTAGGCTTATTCTCGTCCAATTAGGGTTTTTAACCAATCTTGTGCATCCAATAAGTACATTTGTGTCATTGGTTGAACATTTAGGTCATTTATGTCCTCCAAAAGCTTATTCTCGTCCAATTAGGGTTTTTAACCAATCTTGTGCATCCAATAAGTGATTTTGTGTCATTGGTTGAACATTTAGGTCATTTTCGTCCTCTAAAGACTTATTCCCGTCCAATTAGGGTTTTTATCTAATCTTGTGCATCCAATAAGTGATTTTGTGTCATTGGTTGAACATTTAGGTCATTTTCGTCGTCCCAAGGCCTATTCTCGTCCAATTAGGGTTTTTAACCAATCTTGTGCATCCAATAAGTGATTTTGTGTCATTGGTTGAACATTTAGGTCATTTTCGTCCTCCCTAGGCTTATTCTCGTCCAATTAGGGTTTTTAACCAATCTTGTGCATCCAATAAGTACATTTGTGTCATTGGTTGAACATTTAGGTCATTTTCGTCCTCCCAAGGCTTATTCTCGTCCAATTAGGGTGTTTAACCATTCTTGTGCATCCAATAAGTAATTTTTTGTCATTGGTTGAACATTTAGGTCATTTTCGCCTCCCTAGGCTTATTCTCGTCCACTTAGGGTTTTTAACCAATCTTGTGCATCCAATAAGTGATTTTGTGTCATTGGTTTAACATTTAGGTCATTTTTGTCCTCCCTAGGCTTATTCTCGTTCAATTAGGGTTTTTAACCAATCTTGTGCGTCAAATAAGTGATTTTGTGTCATTGGTTGAACATTTAGGTCATTTTCGTCCTCCCTAGGCTTATTCTCGTCCAATTAGGGTTTTTAACCAATCTTGTGCATCCAATAAGTACATTTGTGTCATTGGTTGAACATTTAGGTCATTTTCGTCCTCCCAAGGCTTATTCTCGTCCAATTAGGGTTTTTAACCAATCTTGTGCATCCAATAAGTTCATTTGTGTCATTGGTTGAACATTTAGGTCATTTTCGTCCTCCCAAGGCTTATTCTTGTCCAATTAGGGTTTTTAACCTATCTTGTGCATCCAATAAGTGATTTTGTGTCATTGGTTGAACATTTAGGTCATTTTCGTCCTCCTAAGGCTTATTCTCGTCCAATTAGGATTTTTAACCAATCTTGTGCATCCAATAAGTACATTTGTGTCATTGGTTGAACATTTAGGTTATTTTCGTCCTCCCAAGGCTTATTCTCCCTCAATTAGGGTTTTTAACCAATCTTGTGCATCCAATAAGTACATTTGTGTCATTGGTTGAACATTTAGGTCATTTTCGTCCTCCCAAGGCTTATTCTCGTCCAATTAGGGTTTTTAACCAATCTTGTGCATCCAATAAGTGATTTTGTGTCATTGGTTGAACATTTAGGTCATTTTCGTCCTCCCAAGGCTTATTCTCATCCAATTAGGGTTTTTAACCAATATTGTGCATCCAATAAGTGATTTTGTGTCATTGGTTGAACATTGAGGTCATTTTCGTCCTCCGAAGGCTTATTCTTATCCAATTAGGGTTTTTAACCAATCTTGTGCATCCAATAAGTACATTTGTGTCATTGGTTGAACATTTAGGTCATTTTCGTCCTCCCTAGGCTTATTCTCGTCCAATTAGGGTTTTTAACCAATCTTGTGCATCCAATAAGTACATTTGTGTCATTGGTTGAACATTTAGGTCATTTTCGTCCTCCCAAGGCTTATTCTCGTCTAATTAGGGTTTTAACCAATCTTTTGCATCCAATAAGTACATTTGTGTCATTGTTTGAACATTTAGGTCATTTTCGTCCTCCCAAGGCTTTTTCTCGTCCAATTAGGGTTTTTAACCAATCTTGTGCATCCAATAAGAGATTTTGTGTCATTGTTTGAACATTTAGTTCATTTTCGTCCTCCCAAGGCTTATTCTCGTCCAATTAGGGTTTTTAACCAGTCTTGTGCATCCAATAAGTACATTTGTTTCATTGGTTGAACATTTAGGTCATTTTCGTCCTCCCAAGGCTTATTCTCGTCCAATTAGGGTTTTTAACCAATCTTGTGCATCCAATAAGTGATTTTGTGTCATTGGTTTAACATTTAGGTCATTTTCGTCCTCCCAAGGCTTATTCTCATCCAATTAGGGGTTTTAACCAATCTTGTGCATCCAAAAAGTACATTTTTGTCATTGGTTGAACATTTAGGTCATTTTCGTCCTCCCAAGGCTTATTCTCGTCCAATTAGGGTTTTTAACCAATCTTGTGCATCCAATAAGTACATTTGTGTCATTGGTTGAACATTTAGGTCATTTTCGTCCTCCCAAGGCTTATTCTCGTCCAATTAGGGTTTTTAACCAATCTTGTGCATCCAATAAGTGATTTTGTGTCGTTGGTTGAACATTTAGGTCATTTTCGTCCTCCATAGGCTTATTCTCGTCCAATTAGGGTTTTTCATAAATCTTGTGCATCCAATAAGTACATTTGTGTCATTGGTTGAACATTTAGGTCATTTTCGTCCTCCCAAGGCTTATTCTCGTCCAATTAGGGTTTTTAACCAATCTTGTGCATCCAATAAGTACATTTGTGTCATTGGTTGAACATTTAGGTCATTTTCGTCCTCCCAAGGCTTATTCTCGTCCAATTAGGGTTTTTAACCAATCTAGTGCATCCAATAAGTGATTTTGTGTCATTGGTTGAACATTTAGTTCATGTTCGTCTTCCCTAGGCTTATTCTCGTCCAATTAGGGTTTTTAACCAATCTTGTGCATCCAATAAGTACATTTGTGTCATTGGTTGAACATTTAGGTCATTTTCGTCCTCCCAATGCTTATTCTAGTCCAATTAGGGTTTTTAACCAATCTTGTGCATCCAATAAGTGATTTTGTGTCATTGGTTGAACATTTAGGTCATTTTCGTCCTCCCAAGGCTTATTCTCGTCCAATTAGGGTTTTTAACCAATCTTGTGCATACAATAAGTAAATTTGTGTCATTGGTTGAACATTTAGGTCATTTTCGTCCTCCATAGGCTTATTCTCGTCCAATTAGGGTTTTTAACCAATCTTGTGCATCCAATAAGTGATTTTGTGTCATTGGTTGAACATTTAGGTCATTTTCGTCCTCCCAAGGCTTATTCTCATCCAATTAGGGTTTTTAACCAATCTTGTGCATCCAATAAGTGATTTTGTCTCATTAGTTGAACATTTAGGTCATTTTCGTCCTCCCAAGGCTTATTCTCGTCCAATTAGGGTTTTTAACCAATCTTGTGCATCCAATTAGTACATTTGTGTCATTGGTTGAACATTTAGGTCATTTTCGTCCTCCCTAGATTTATTCTCGTCCAATTAGGGTTTTTAACCAATCTTGTGCATCCAATAAGTGATTTTGTGTCATTGGTTGAACATTTAGGTCATTTTCGTCCTCCCAAGGCTTATTCTCGTCCAATTAGGGTTTTTAACCAATCGTGTGCATCCAATAAGTGATTTTGTGTCATTGGTTGAACATTTAGGTCATTTTCGTCCTCCCATGGATTATTCTCGTCCAATTAGGGTTTTTAACCAATCTTGTGCATCAAATAAGTGATTTTGTGTCATTGTTTGAACATTTAGGTCATTTTCGTCCTCCCAAGGCTTATTCTCGTCCAATTAGGGTTTTTAACCAATCTTGTGCATCCAATAAGTACATTTGTGTCATTGGTTGAACATTTAGGTCATTTTTCGTCCTCCCAAGGCTTATTCTCGTACAGTTAATGATTTTAACCAATCTTGTGCATCCAATAAGTGATTTTGTGTCATTGGTTGAACAATTAGGTAATTTTCGTTCTCCCTAGGCTTATTCTCATCCAATTAGGGTTTTAACCAATCTTGTGCATCCAATAAGTACATTTGTGTCATTGGTTGAACATTTAGGTCATTTTCGTCCTCCCTAGGCTTATTCTCGTCCAATTAGGGTTTTTAACCAATCTTGTGCATCCAATAAGTGATTTTGTGTCATTGGTTGAACATTTAGGTCATTTTCGTCCTCAAAAGGCTTATTCTCCTCCAATTAGGGGTTTGAACCAATCTTGTGAATCCAATAAGTACATTTGTGTCATTGGTTGAACATGTAGGTCATTTTCGTCCTCCCTAGGCTTATTCTCGTCCAATTAGGGTTTTTAACCAATCTTGTGCATCAAATAAGTACATTTGTGTCATTGGTTGAACATTTAGGTCATTTTCGTCCTCCCAAGGCTTTTTCTCGTCCAATTAGGGTTTTTAACCAATGTTGTGCATCCAATAAGTGATTTTGTGTCATTGGTTGAACATTTAGGTCATTTTCGTCCTCCCTAGGCTTATTCTCGTCCAATTAGGGTTTTTAACCAATCTTGTGCATCCAATAAGTGATTTTGTGTCATTGGTTGAACATTTAGGTCATTTTCATCCTCCCAAGGCTTATTCTCCTCCAATTAGGGGTTTGAACCAATCTTGTGAATCCAATAAGTACATTTGTGTCATTGGTTGAACATGTAGGTCATTTTCGTCCTCCCTAGGCTTATTCTCGTCCAATTAGGGTTTTTAACCAATCTTGTGCATCCAATAAGTACATTTGTGTCATTGGTTGAACATTTAGGTCATTTTCGTCCTCCCAAGGCTTATTCTCGTCCAATTAGGGTTTTTAACCAATCTTGTGCATCCAATAAGTGATTTTGTGTCATTGGTTTAACATTTAGGTCAATTTTGTCCTCCCAAGGCTTATTCTCGTCCAATTAGGGTTTTTAACCAATCTTGTGCATCCAATAAGTGATTTTGTGTCATTGGTTGAACATTTAGGTCATTTTCGTCCTCCCAAGGCTTATTCTCGACACATTAGGGTTTTTAACCAATATTGTGCATCCAATAAGTGATTTTATGTCATTGGTTGAACATTTAGGTCATTTTCGTCCTCCCTAGGCTTATTCTCGTCCAATTAGGGTTTTTAACCAATCTTGTGCATCCAATAAGTACATTTGTGTCATTGGTTGAACATTTAGGTCATTTTCGTCCTCCCAAGGCTTATTCTCGTCCAATTAGGGTTTTTAACCAATGTTGTGCATCCAATAAGTACATTTGTTTCATTGTTTGAACATTTAGGTCATTTTCGTCCTCCCTAGGCTTATTCTCGTCCAATTAGGGTTTTTAACCAATCTTGTGCATCCAATAAGTACATTTGTGTCATTGGTTGAACATTTAGGTCATTTTCGTCCTCCCAAGGCTTATTCTCGTCCAATTAGGGTTTTTAACCAATGTTGTGCATCCAATAAGTACATTTGTGTCATTGTTTGAACATTTAGGTCATTTTCGTCCTCCCTAGGCTTATTCTCCTCCAATTAGGGTTTTTAACCAATCTTGTGCATCCAATAAGTACATTTGAGTCATTGGTTGAACATTTAGGTCATTTTCGTCCTCCCAAGGCTTATTCTCATCCAATTAGGGTTTTTAACCAATGTTGTGCATCCAATAAGTACATTTGTGTCATTGTTTGAACATTTAGGTCATTTTCGTCCTCCCTAGGCTTATTCTCGTCCAATTAGGGTTTTTAACCAATCTTGTGCATCCAATAAGTACATTTGTGTCATTGGTTGAACATTTAGGTCATTTTCGTCCTCCCAAGGCTTATTCTCGTCCAATTAGGGTTTTTAACCAATCTTGTGCATCCAATAAGTGATTTTGTGTTGTTGGTTGAACATTTAGGTCATTTTTGTCCTCCCAAGGCTTATTCTCGTCCAATTAGGGTTTTTAACCAATCTTGTGCATCCAATAAATACATTTGTGTCATTGGTTGAACATTTAGGTCATTTTCGTCCTCCCAAGGCTTATTCTCGTCCAATTAGGGTTTTTAACCAATCTTGTGCATCCAATAAGTAATTTTGTGTCATTGGTTGAACATTTAGGTCATTTTCGTCCTCCCAAGGGTTATTCTCGTCCAATTAGGGTTTTTAACCAATCTTGTGCATCCAATAAGTACATTTGTGTCATTGGTTGAACATTTAGGTCATTTTCGTCATCCCAAGGCTTATTCTCGTCCAATTAGTGTTTATAACCAATCTTGTGCATCCAATAAGTACATTTGTGTCATTGGTTGAACATTTAGGTCATTTTCGTCCTCCCAAGGCTTATTCTCGTCCAATTAGGGTTTTTAACCAATCTTGTGCATCCAATAAGTGATTTTGTGTCATTGGTTGAACATTTAGGTCATTTTCGTCCTCCCAAGGCTTATTCTCGTCCAAACAGGGTTTTTAACCAATCTTGTGCATCCAATAAGAACATTTGTGTCATTGGTTGAACATTTAGGTCATTTTCGTCCCCCCAAGGCATATTCTCGTCCAATTAGGGTTTTTAACCAATCTTGTGCATCCAATAAGTACATTTGTGTCATTGGTTGAACATTTAGGTCATTTTCGTCCTCCCAATGCTTATTCTCGTCCAATTAGGGTTTTTAACCAATCTTGTGCATCCAATAAGTGATTTTGTGTCATTGGTTGAACATTTAGGTCATTTTCATCCTCCCAATGCTTATTCTCGTCCAATTAGGGGTTTTAACCAATCTTGTGCATCCAATAAGTGATTTTGTGTCATTGGTTGAACATTTAGGTCATTTTCGTCCTCCCAAGGCTTATTCTCGTCCAATTAGGGTTTTTAACCAATCTTGTGCATCCAATAAGTGATTTTGTGTCATTGGTTGAACATTTAGGTCATATGCGTCCTCCCAAGGCTTAGTCTCGCCTAATTAGGGATTTTAACCAATCTTGTGCACACAATAAGTGATTTTGTGTCATTGGTTTAACATTTAGGTCATTTTCGTCCTCCCTAGGCTTATTGTCGTCCAATTATGGTTTTTAACCAATCTTGTGCATCCAATAAGTACATTTGTGTCATTGGTTGAACATTTAGGTCATTTTCGTCCTCCCAAGGCTTATTCTCGTCCAATTAGGGTTTTTAACCAATCTTGTGCATCCAATAAGTGATTTTGTGTCATTGGTTGAACATTTAGGTCATTTTCGTCCTCCCAAGGCTTATTCTTGTCCAATTAGGGTTTTTAACCAATCTTGTGCATCCAATAAGAACATTTGTATCATTGGTTGAACATTTAGGTCATTTTCGTCCTCCCAAGGCTTATTCTCGTCCAATTAGGGTTTTTAACCAATCTTGTGCATCCAATAAGTACATTTGTGTCATTTGTTGAACATTTAGGTCATTTTCGTCCTCCTTAGGCTTATTCTCGTCCAATTAGGGTTTTTAACCAATCTTGTGCATCCAATAAGTACATTTGTGTCATTGGTTGAACATTTAGGTCATTTTCGTCCTCCCAAGGCTTATTCTCGTCCAATTAGGGTTTTTAACCAATCTTGTGCATCCAATAAGTGATTTTGTGTCATTGGTAGAACATTTAGGTCATTTTCGTCCTCCCTAGGCTTATTCTCGTCCAATTAGGGTTTTTAACCAATCTTGTGCATCCAATAAGTACATTTGTGTCATTTGTTGAACATTTAGGTCACTTTTGTCCTCCCAAGGCTTATTCCCGTCCAATTAGGGTTTTTAACCAATCTTGTGCATCCAATAAGTGATTTTGTGTCATTGGTAGAACATTTAGGTCATTTTCGTCCTCCCTAGGCTTATTCTCGTCCAATTAGGGTTTTTAACCAATCTTGTGCATCCAATAAGTACATTTGTGTCATTGGTTGAACATTTAGGTCATTTTCGTCCTCCCAAGGCTTATTCTCGTCCAATTAGGGTTTTTAACCAATCTTGTGCATCCAATAAGTGATTTTGTATTATTGGTTGAACATTTAGGTCATTTTCGTCCACCCAAGGCTTATTCTCGTCCAATTAGGGTTTTTAACCAATCTTGTGCATCCAATAAGTACATTTGTGTCATTGGTTGAACATTTAGGTCATTTTCGTCCTCCCAATGCTTATTCTCGTCCAATTAGGGTTTTTAACCAATCTTGTGCATCCAATAAGTACATTTGTGTCATTGGTTGAACATTTAGGTCATAGTCATCCTCCCAATGCTTATTCTCGTCCAATTAGGGTTTTTAACCAATCTTGTGCATCCAATAAGTGATTTTGTGTCATTGGTTGAACATTTAGATCATTTTCATCCTCCCAAGGCTTATTCTCGTCCAATTAGGGTTTTTAACCAATCTTGTGCATCCAATAAGTACATTTGTGTCATTGGTTGAACATTTAGGTCATTTTCGTCCTCCCAATGCTTATTCTCGTCCAATTAGGGTTTTTAACCAATCTTGTGCATCCAATAAGTGATTTTGTGTCGTTGGTTGAACATTTAGGTTACTTTCATCCTCCAAAGGCTTATTCTCGTCCAATTAGGCTTTTTAACCAATCTTGTGCATCCAATAAGTGATTTTGTGTCGTTGGTTGAACATTTAGGTCATTTTCGTCCTCCCAAGGCTTATTCTCGTCCAATTAGGGTTTTTAACCAATCTTGTGCATCCAATAAGTGATTTTGTGTCGTTGGTTGAACATTTAGGTCATTTTCGTCCTCCCAAGCCTTATTCTCGTCCAATTAGGGTTTTTAACCAATCTTGTGCATCCAATAAGTACATTTGTGTCGTTTGTTGAACATTTAGGTCATTTTCGTCCTCCCAAGGCTTATTCTCGTCCAATTAGGGTTTTTAATCAATCTTGTGCATCCAATAAGTACATTTGTGTCATTGGTTGAACATTTAGGTCATTTTCGTCCTCCCAAGGCTTATTCTCGTCCAATTAGGGTTTTTAACCAATCTTGTGCATCCAATAAGTGATTTTGTATCATTGGTTCAACATTTAGGTCATTTTCGTCCACCCTAGGCTTATTCTCGTCCAATTAGGGTTTTTAACCAATCTTGTGCATCCAATAAGTACATTTGTGTCATTGGTTGAACATTTAGGTCATTTTCGTCCTCCCAATGCTTATTCTCGTCCAATTAGGGTTTTTAACCAATCTTGTGCATCCAATAAGTACATTTGTGTCATTGGTTGAACATTTAGGTCATTTTCGTCCTCCCAAGGCTTATTCTCGTCCAAATAGGGTTTTTAACCAATCTTGTGAATCCAATAAGTGATTTTGTGTCATTGGTTGAACATTTATGTCATTTTCGTCCTCCCAAGGCTTATTCTCGTCCAATTAGGGTTTTAACCAATCTTGTGCATCCAATAAGTGATTTTGTGTCATTGGTTGAACATTTAGGTAATTTTCGTCCACCCAAGGCTTATTCTCGTCCAATTAGGGTTTTTAACCAATCTTGTGCATCCAATAAGTGATTTTGTGTCATTAGTTGAACATTTAGGTCATTTTCGTCCTCCCAAGGCTTATTCTCATCCAATTAGGGTTTTTAACCAATATTGTGCATCCAATAAGTGATTTTGTGTCATTGGTTGAACATTTAGGTCATTTTCGTCCTCACAAGGCTTATTCTCGTCCAATTAGGGTTTTTAACCAAT
>JBBPBP010000485.1:0-33499 GCA_037974735.1 Cicer chorassanicum
AACCAATGACACAAAATCACTTATTGGATGCACAAGATTGGTTAAAAACCCTAATTGGAAGAGAATTAGCTAGGGAGGACGAAAATGACCTAAATGTTCAACCATAGACACAAAAATCACTTATTCGATGCACATGATTGGTTAAAAACCTTAATTGGACGAGAATAAGCCTTGGGAGGACAAAAATGACCTAAATGTTCAACCAATGACACAAAAATCACTTATTGGATGCACAAGATTGGTTAAAAACCCTAATTGGAAGAGAATAAACCTTGGGAGGACAAAAATAACCTAAATGTTCAACCAATGACACCAATGTACTTATTGGATGCACAAGATTGGTTAAAAACCCTAATTGGACGAGAATAAGCCTTGGGAGGACGAAAATGACCTAAATGTTAAACCAATGACACAAAATCACTTATTGGATGCACAAGATTGGTTAAAAACCCTAATTGGAAGAGAATAAGCCTAGGGAGGACGAAAATGACCTAAATGTTCAACCAATGACACAAATGTACTTATTGGATGCACAAGATTGGTTAGAAACCCTAATTGGGAAAGAATAAGCCTTGGGAGGACGAAAATGACCTAAATGTTCAACCAATGACACAAAATCACTTATTGGATGCACAAGATTGGTTAAAAACCCTAATTGGACGAGAATAAGCCTAGGGAGGACGAAAATGACCTAAATGTTCAACCAATGACACAAATGTACTTATTAGATGCACAAGATTTGTTAAAAACCCTAATTGGACGAGAATTAGCCTTGGGAGGACGAAAATGACCTAAATGTTCAACCAATGACACAAATGTACTTATTGGATGCACAAGATTGGTTAAAAACCCTAATTGGACGAGAATAAGCCTTGGGAGGACGAAAATGACCTAAATGTTCAACCAATGAAACAAAATCACTTATTGGATGCACAAGATTGGTTAAAAACCCTAATTGGACGAGAATAAGCCTTGGGAGGACGAAAATGACCTAAATGTTAAACCAATGACACAAAATCACTTATTGGATGCACAAGATTGGTTAAAAACCCTAATTGGAAGAGAATAAGCCTAGGGAGGACGAAAATGACCAAAATGTTCAACCAATGACACAAATGTACGTATTGGATGCACAAGATTGGTTAAAAACCCTAATTGGACGAGACTAAGCCTAGGGAGGACGAAAATGACCTAAATGTTCAACCAATGACACAAAATCACTTATTGGATGCCCAAGATTGGTTAAAAACCCTAAATGGACGAGAATAAGCCTTGGGAGGACGAAAATGACCTAAATGTGCAACCAATGACACAAAATCACTTATTGGATGCACAAGATTGGTTAAAAACCCTAATTGGACGAGAATAAGCCTTGGGAGGACGAAAATGACCTAAATGTTCAACCAATGACACAAAATCACTTATTGGATCAACAAGATTGATTAAAAACACTAATTGGACGAGAACAAGCCTTGGGAGGACGAAAATGACCTAAATGTTCAACTAATGACACAAAATCACTTATTGGATGCACAAGATTGGTTAAAAACCCTAATTGGACGAGAATAAGCCTTGGGAGGACGAAAATGACCTAAATGTTCAACCAATGACACAATATCACTTATTGGATGCACAAGATTGGTTAAAAACCCTAATTGGACGAGAATAATCCTTGGGAGGACGAAAATGACCTTAATGTTCAACTAATGACACAAATGTACTTTTTGGATGCACAAGATTGATTAAAAACCCTAATTGGACGAGAATAAGCCTTGAGAGTACGAAAATGACCTAAATGTTCAACCAATGACACAAAATCACTTATTAGATGCACAAGATTGGTTAAAAACCCTAATTGGACGAGAATAAGCCTTGGGAGGACGAAAATGACCTAAATGTTCAACCAACGACACAAATGTACTTATTGGATGCACAAGATTGGTTAAAAACCCTAATTGGACGAGAATAAGACTTGGGAGGACGAAAATGACTTAAATGTTCAACCAATGACACAAAATCACTTATTAGATGCACAAGATTGGTTAAAAACCCTAATTGGACGAGAATAAGCCTTGGGAGGACGAAAATGACCTAAATGTTCAACCAATGACACAAAATCACTTATTGGATGCACAAGATTGGTTAAAAACCCTAATTGGACGAGAATAAGCCGTGGGAGGACGAAAATGACCTAAATGTTCAACCAATGACACAAAAGTACTTATTGGATGCACAAGATTGGTTAAAAACCCTAATTGGACGAGAATAAGCCTTGGGAGGACGAAAATGACCTAAATGTTCAATCAATGACACAAAATCACTTATTGGATGCACAAGATTGGTTAAAAACCCTAATTGGACGAGAATAAGCCTTGGCATGACGAAAATGACCTAAATGTTCAACCAATGGCACAAAATCACTTATTGGATGCACAAGATTGTTAAAAAACCCTAATTGGACGAGAATAAGCCTAGGGAGGACGTAAATGACCTAAATGTTCAACCAATGACACAAAATCACTTATTAGATGCACAAGATTGGTTAAAAACCCTAATTGGACGAGAATAAGCCTTGGGAGGACGAAAATGACCTAAATGTTCAACCAATGACACAAAATCACTTATTGGATGCACAAGATTGGTTAAAAACCCTAATTGGACGAGAATAAGCCTAGGGAGGACGAAAATGACCTAAATGTTCAAACAATGAAACAAAATCACTTATTGGATGCACAAGATTGGTTAAAAACCCTAATTGGACGAGAATAAGCCTTGGGAGGACGAAAATGACCTAAATGTTCAAACAATGACACAAAATCACTTATTGGATGCACAAGATTGGTTAAAAACTCTAAATGGAAGAGAATAAGCCTAGGGAGGACGAAAATGACCTAAATGTTCAACCAATGACACAAAATCACTTATTGGATGCACAAGATTGGTTAAAAACCCTAATTGGACGAGAATTAGCCTTGGGAGGACAAAAATGACCTAAATGTTCAACCAATGACACAAAATCACTTATTGGATGCACAAGATTGCTTAAAAACCCTAATTGGACGAGAATAAGCCTTGGGAGGACGAAAATGACCTAAATGTTCAACCAATGACACAAATGTACTTATTGGATGCACAAGATTGGTTAAAAACCCTAATTGGACGAGAATAAGCCTTGGGAGGACAAAAATGATCTAAATGTTCAACCATCGACACAAAATCACTTATTGAATGCACGAGATTAATTAAAAACCCTAATTGGACGAGAATAAGCCTTGGGAGGACGAAAATGACCTAAATGTTCAACCAATGACACAAATGTACTTATTGGATGCACAAGATTGGTTAAAAACCCTAATTGGACGAGAATAAGCCTTGGGAGGACGAAAATGACCTAAATGTTCAAACAATGACACAAAATCACTTATTGGATGCACAAGATTGGTTAAAAACCCTAATTGGACGAGAATAAGCCTTGGGAAGACGAAAATGAACTAAATGTTCAACCAATGACACAAATGTACTTATTGGATGCACAAAATTGGTTAAAAATCCTAATTGGACGAGAATAAGCCTTGGGAGGACGAAAATGACCTAAATATTCAAACAATGACACAAATGTACTTATTGGATGCAAAAGATTGGTTAAAAACCCTAATTGGACGAGAATAAGCCTAAGGAGGACGAAAATGACCTAAATGTTCAACCAATGACACAAATGTACTTATTGGATGCACAAGATTGGTTAAAAACCCTAATTGGACGAGAATAAGCCTTGGGAGGACGAAAATGACCTAAATGTTCAACTAATGGCATAAAATCACTTATTGGATGCACAAGATTGGTTAAAAATCCTAATTGGACGAGAATAAGCCTAGGGAGTACGAAAATGACCTAAATATTCAACCAATGACACAAAATCACTTATTGGATGCACAAGATTGGTTAAAAACCCTAATTGGACGAGAATAAGCCTTGGGAGGACGAAAATGACCTAAATGTTCAACCAATGACACAAAATCACATATTGGATGCACAAGATTGGTTAAAAACCCTAATTGGACGAGAATATCACTAGGGAGGACGAAAATGACCTAAATCTTCAACCAATGACACAAAATCACTTATTGGATGCACAAGATTGGTTAAAAACCCTAATTGGACGAGAATAAGCCTTGGGAGGATGAAAATGACCTAAATGTTCAACCAATGACACAAAATCACTTATTGGATGCACAAGATTGGTTAAAAACCCAAATTGGAAGAGAATTAGTCTAAGGAGGACAAAAATAACCTAAATACTGAACCAATGACACAAAATCACTTATTGGATGCACAAAATTGGTTAAAAACCCTAATTGGACGAGAATAAGCCTTGAGAGGACGAAAATGACCTAAATGTTCAACCAATGACACAAATGTACTTATTGGCTGCACAAGATTGGTTAAAAACCCTAATTGGACGAGAATAAGCCTTGGGAGGATGAAAATGGCCTAAATGTTCAACCAATGACACAAAATCACTTATTGCATGCACAAGATTGGTTAAAAACCCAAATTGGAAGAGAATTAGCCTAAGGAGGACAAAAATAACCTAAATACTGAACCAATGACACAAAATCACTTATTGGATGCACAAGATTGGTTAAAAACCCTAATTGGACGAGAATAAGCCTTTGGAAGACGAAAATGACCTAAATGATCAACCAATGACACAAATGTACTTATTGGATGCACAAGATTGGTTAAAAACCATAATGGGACGAGAATAAGCCTTGGGAGGACGAAAATGACCTAAATGTTCAACCAATAACACAAAATCACTTATTGGATGCACAAGATTGGTTAAAAACCCTAATTGGACAAGAATAAGCCTTGGGAGGACGAAAATGACCTAAATGTTCAATTAACGACACAAAATCAGTTATTGGATGCACAAGATTGGTTAAAAACCCTAATTGGACGAGAATAAGCCTTGAGTGGGCGAAAATGACCTAAATATTCAACCAATGACACAAATGTACTTATTGGATGCACAAGATTGGTTAAAAACCCTAATTGGAAGAGAATAAGCCTAGGGAGGACGAAAATGACCTAAATGTTCAACCAATGACAGAAAATCACATATTGGATGCACAAGATTGGTTAAAAACCCTAATTGGACGAGAATAAGCCTTGGGAGGACGAAAATGACCTAAATGTTAAACCAATGACACAAAATCACATATTGGATGCATAAGATTGGTTAAAAACCCTAATTGGACGAGAATATCACTAGGGAGGACGAAAATGACCTAAATCTTCAACCAATGACACAAAATCACTTATTGGATGCACAAGATTGGTTAAAAACCCTAATTGGACGAGAATTAGCCTTGGGAGGACGAAAATGACCTAAATGTTCAACCAATGACACAAAATCACTTATTGGATGCACAAGATTGGTTAAAAACCCTAATTGGACGAGAATAAGCCTTGGGAGGACAAAAATGACCTAAATGTTCAACCAATGACACAAATGCACTTATTGGATGCACAAGATTGGTTAAAAACCCTAATTGGACGAGAATAAGCCTAGGGAGGACGAAAATGACCTAAATGTTCAACCAATGACACAAAATCACTTATTAGATGCACAAGATTGGTTAAAAACCCTAATTGGACGAGAATAAGCCTTGGGAGGACGAAAATGACCTAAATGTTCAACCAATGACACAAAATCACTTATTAGATGCACAAGATTGGTTAAAAACCCTAATTGGACAAGAATAAGCGTTGCGAGGACGAAAATGACCTAAATGTTCAACCAATGACACAAAATCACTTATTGGATGCACAAGATTGGTGAAAAACCCTAATTGGACGAGAATAAGCCTTGGGAGGACGAAAATGACCTAAATGTTCAACCAATGACACAAAATCACTTATTGGATGCACAAGATTGGTTAAAAACCCTAACTGAACGAGAATAAGCCTTGGGAGGACGAAAATGACCTAAATGTTCAACCAATGACACAAAATTACTTATTGGATGCATAAGATTGGTTAAAAACCCTAATTGGACGAGAATAAGACTAGGGAGGATGAAAATGACCTAAATGTTCAACCAATGACACAAAATCACTTATTAGATGCACAAGATTGGTTAAAAACCCTAATTGGACGAGAATAAGCCTTGGGAGGACGAAAATGACCTAAATGTTCAACCAATGACACAAAATCACTTATTGGATGCACAAGATTGGTTAAAAACCCTAATTGGACAAGAATAAGTCCCTGGAGGATGAAAATGACCTAAATGTTCAACCAATGACACAAAATCACTTATTGGATGCACAAGATTGGTTAAAAACCCTAATTGGACGAGAATAAGCCTTGGGAGGACGAAAATGACCTAAATGTTCAACCAATGAAACAAAATCACTTAGTGGATGCACAAGATTGGTTAAAAACCCTAATTGGACGAGAATAAGCATAGGGAGAACGAAAATGACCTAAATGTTCAATCAATGACATAAAATCACTTATTGGATGCACAAGATTGATAAAAACCCTAATTGGACGAGAATAAGCCTAGGGAGGACGAAAATGACCTAAATGTTCAACCAATGACACAAAATCACTTATTGGATGCACAAGATTGGTTAAAAACCCTAATTGGACGAGAATAAGCCTAGGGAGGACGAAAATGACCTAAATGTTCAACCAAAGACACAAAATCACTTATTGGATGCACAAGATTGGTTAAAAACGCTAATTGGACGAGAATAAGCCTTGGGAGGACGAAAATGACCTAAATGTTCAACCAATGACACAAAATCACTTATTGGATGCACAAGATTGGTTAAAAACCCTAATTGGACGAGAATAAGCCTAGGGAGGACGAAAATGACCTAAATGTTCAACTAATGACACAACATCACTTATTGGATGCACAAGATTGGTTAAAAATCCTAATTGGACGAGAATAAGCTTTGGGAGGACGAAAATGACCTAAATGTTCAACCAATGACACAAAATCACTTATTGGATGCATAAGATTGGTTAAAAACCCTAATTGGACGAGAATAAGCCTAGGGAGGACGAAAATGACCTAAATGTTCAACCAATGACACAAAATCACATATTGGATGCACAAGATTGGTTGAAAACCCTAATTGGACGAGAATAAGCCTTGGGAGGACAAAAATGACCTAAATGTTTAATCAATGACACAAAATCACTTATTGGATGCACAAGATTGCTTAAAAACCCTAATTGGACGAGAATAAGCCTTGGGAGGACGAAAATGACCTAAATGTTCAACCAATGACACAAAATCACATATTGGATGCACAAGATTTGTTAAAAACCCTAATTGGAAGAGAATAAGCCTAGGGAGGACAAAAATAACCTAAAATCACTTATTGGATGCACAAGAATGGTTAAAAACCCTAATTGGACGAGAATAAGCCTTGAGAGGACGAAAATGACCTAAATATTCAACCAATGACACAAATGTACTTATTGGCTCCACAAGATTGGTTAAAAACCCTAATTGGACGAGAATAAGCCTTGGGAGGACGAAAATGACCTAAATGTTCAATTAATGACACAAAATCTCGTATTGGATGCACAAGATTGGTTAAAAACCCTAATTGGATGAGAATAAGCCTAGGGAGGACGAAAATGACCTAAATGTTCAACCAATGACACAAAATCACATATTGGATGCACAAGATTGGTTAAAAACCCTAATTGGACGAGAATAAGCCTTGGGAGGACGAAAATGACCTAAATGTTCAACCAATGACACAAAATCACATATTGGATGCATAAGATTGGTTAAAAACCCGAATTGGACAAGAATATCACTAGGGAGGACGAAAATGACCTAAATCTTCAACCAATGACACAAAATCACTTATTGGATGCACAAGATTGGTTAAAAACCCTAATTGGACGAGAATTAGCCTTGGGAGGACGAAAATGACCTAAATGTTCAACCAATGACACAAAATCACTTATTGGATGCACAAGATTGGTTAAAAACCCAAATTGGAAGAGAAATAGCCTAAGGAGGACAAAAATAACCTAAATACTGAACCAATGACACAAAATCACTTATTGGATGCACAAGATTGGTTAAAAACCCTAATTGGACGAGAATAAGCCTTTGGAGGACGAAAATGACCTAAATGATCAACCAATGACACAAATGTACTTATTGGATGAACAAGCTTGGTTAAAAACCATAATTGGACGAGAATAAGCCTTGGGAGGATGAAAATGACCTAAATGTCCAACCAATGACACAAAATCACTTATTGGATGCACAAGATTGGTTAAAAACCCTAATTGGACGAGAATAAGCCTTGGGAGGACGAAAAATGACCTAAATATTCAATTAATGACACAAAATCACTTATTGGATGCACAAGATTGGTTAAAAACCCTAATTGGACGAGAATAAGCCTTGAGAGGACGAAAATGACCTAAATATTCAACCAATGACACAAATGTACTTATTGGATGCACAAGATTGGTTAAAAACCCTAATTGGAAGAGAATAAGCCTAGGGAGAACGAAAATGACCTAAATGTTCAACCAATGACACAAAATCAAATATTGGATGCATAAGATTGGTTAAAAACCCTAATTGGACGAGAATAAGCCTTGGGAGGACGAAAATGACCTAAATGTTCAACTAATGGCATAAAATCACTTATTGGATGCACAAGATTGGTTAAAAATCCTAATTGGACGAGAATAAGCCTAGGGAGTACGAAAATGACCTAAATATTCAACCAATGACACAAAATCACTTATTGGATGCACAAGATTTGTTAAAAACCCTAATTGGACGAGAATAAGCCTTGGGAGGACGAAAATGACCTAAATGTTCAACCAATGACACAAAATCACATATTGGATGCACAAGATTGGTTAAAAACCCTAATTGGACGAGAATAAGCCTTGGGAGGACGAAAATGACCTAAATGTTCAACCAATGGCATAAAATCACTTATTGGATGCACAAGATTGGTTAAAAACCCTAATTGGACGAGAATAAGCCTAGGGAGGACGAAAATGACCTAAATGTTCAACCATTGACACAAAATCACTTATTGGATGCATAAGATTGGTTAAAAACCCTAATTGGACGAGAATAAGCCTTGGGAGGACGAAAATGACCTAAATGTTCAACCAATGACACAAATGTACTTATTGGATGCATAAGATTGGTTAAAAACCCTAATTGGACGAGAATAAGCTTTGGGAGGACGAAATGACCTAAATGTTCAACCAATGACACAAATGTACTTATTGGATGCACAAGATTGGTTAAAAACCCTAATTGGACGAGAATAAGCCTTGGGAGGACGAAAATGACCTAAATGTTCAACCAATGAAACAAAATCACTTAGTGGATGCACAAGATTGGTTAAAAACCCTAATTGGACGAGAATAAGCATAAGGAGAGCGAAAATGACCTAAATGTTCAATCAATGACATAAAATCACTTATTGGATGCACAAGATTGATAAAAACCCTAATTGGACGAGAATAAGCCTAGGGAGGACGAAAATGACCTAAATGTTCAACCAATGACACAAAATCACTTATTGGATGCACAAGATTGGTTAAAAACCCTAATTGGACGAGAATAAGCCTAGGGAGGACGAAAATGACCTAAATGTTCAACCAATGACACAAAATCACTTATTGGATGCACAAGATTGGTTAAAAACCCTAATTGGACGAGAATAAGCCTAGGGAGGACGAAAATGACCTAAATGTTCAACCAATGGCACAAGTATACTTATTGGATGCACAAGATTGGTTAAAAACCCTAATTGGACGAGAATAAGCATAGGGAGGACGAAAATGACCTAAATGTTCAACCAATGACACAAAATCACTTATTGGATGCACAAGATTGGTTAAAAACCCTAATTGGAAGAGAATAAGCCTAGGGAGGACGAAAATGACCTAAATGTTCAACCAATGACACAAAATCACATATTGGATGCACAAGATTGGTTAAAAACCCTAATTGGACGAGAATAAGCCTTGGGAGGACGAAAATGACCTAAATGTTCAACTAATGGCATAAAATCACTTATTGGATGCACAAGATTGGTTAAAAACCCTAATTGGACGAGAATAAGCCTAGGGAGTACGAAAATGACCTAAATGTTCAACCAATGACACAAAATCACTTATTGGATGCACAAGATTGGTTAAAAACCCTAATTGGACGAGAATAAGCCTAGGGAGTACGAAAATGACCTAAATATTCAACCAATGACACAAAATCACTTATTGGATGCACAAGATTGGTTAAAAACCCTAATTGGACGAGAATAAGCCTTTAGAGGACGAAAATGACCTAAATGTTCAACCAATGACACAAATGTACTTATTGGATGCACAAGATTGGTTAAAAACCCTAATTGGAAGTGAATAAGCCTAGGGAGGACGAAAATGACCTAAATGTTCAACCAATGAAACAAAAATCACTTATTGGATGCACAAGATTGGTTAAAAATCCTAATTGGACGAGAATAAACCTTGGGAGGACGAAAATGACCTAAATGTTCAACCAATGGCATAAAATCACTTATTGGATGCACAAGATTGGTTAAAAACCCTAATTGGACGAGAATAAGCCTAGGGAGTACGAAAATGACCTAAATATTCAACCAATGACACAAAATCACTTATTGGATGCACAAGATTGGTTAAAAACCCTAATTGGACGAGAATAAGCCTTGGGAGGACGAAAATGACCTAAATGTTCAACCAATGACACAAAATCACATATTGGATGCACAAGATTGGTTAAAAACCCTAATTGGACGAGAATATCACTAGGGAGGACGAAAATGACCTAAATCTTCAACCAATGACACAAAATCACTTATTGGATGCACAAGATTGGTTAAAAACCCTAATTGGACGAGAATAAGCCTTGGGAGGATGAAAATGACCTAAATGTTCAACCAATGACACAAAATCACTTATTGGATGCACAAGATTGGTTAAAAACCCAAATTGGAAGAGAATTAGTCTAAGGAGGACAAAAATAACCTAAATACTGAACCAATGACACAAAATCACTTATTGGATGCACAAAATTGGTTAAAAACCCTAATTGGACGAGAATAAGCCTTGAGAGGACGAAAATGACCTAAATGTTCAACCAATGACACAAATGTACTTATTGGCTGCACAAGATTGGTTAAAAACCCTAATTGGACGAGAATAAGCCTTGGGCGGACGGAAATGGCCTAAATGTTCAACCAATGACACAAAATCACTTATTGCATGCACAAGATTGGTTAATAACCCAAATTGGAAGAGAATTAGCCTAAGGAGGACATAAATAACCTAAATACTGAACCAATGACACAAAATCACTTATTGGATGCACAAGATTGGTTAAAAACCCTAATTGGACGAGAATAAGCCTTTGGAAGACGAAAATGACCTAAATGATCAACCAATGACACAAATGTACTTATTGGATGCACAAGATAGGTTAAAAACCATAATGGGACGAGAATAAGCCTTGGGAGGACGAAAATGACCTAAATGTTCAACCAATAACACAAAATCACTTATTGGATGAACAAGATTGGTTAAAAACCCTAATTGGACAAGAATAAGCCTTGGGAGGACGAAAATGACCTAAATGTTCAATTAACGACACAAAATCAGTTATTGGATGCACAAGATTGGTTAAAAACCCTAATTGGACGAGAATAAGCCTTGAGAGGACGAAAATGACCTAAATATTCAACCAATGACACAAATGTACTTATTGGA
This sequence comes from Cicer chorassanicum, assembly GCA_037974735.1. Taxonomy (NCBI): domain Eukaryota; kingdom Viridiplantae; phylum Streptophyta; class Magnoliopsida; order Fabales; family Fabaceae; genus Cicer; species Cicer chorassanicum. Next base: position 11,809 of record JBBPBP010000485.1, read on the forward strand.
TGCACAAGATTGGTTAAAAACCCTAATTGGAAGAGAATAAGCCTAGGGAGGACGAAAATGACCTAAATGTTCAACCAATGACACAAAATCACATATTGGATGCACAAGATTGGTTAAAAACCCTAATTGGACGAGAATAAGCCTTGGGAGGACGAGAATGACCGAAATGTTCAACCAATGGCATAAAATCACTTATTGGATGCACAAGATTGGTTAAAAACCCTAATTGGACGAGAATAAGCCTAGGGAGTACGAAAATGACCTAAATGTTCAACCAATGACACAAAATCACTTATTGGATGCACAAGATTGGTTAAAAACCCTAATTGGACGAGAATAAGCCTAGGGAGGACGAAAATGACCTAAATCTTCAACCAATGACACAAATGTACTTATTGGATGCACAAGATTGGTTAAAAACCCTAATTGGACGAGAATAAGCCTTGGGAGGACGAAAATGACCTAAATGTTCTACCAATGACACAAATATACTTATTGGATGCACAAGATTAGTTAAAAACCCTAATTGGACGAGAATAAGCCTAGGGTGGACGAAAATGACCTAAATGTTCAACTAATGACACAAAATCACTTATTAGATGCACAAGATTCGTTAAAAAACCCTAATTGGACGAGAATAAGCCTGGGGAAGACGAAAATGACCTCAAATCTTCAACCAATGACACACATGTACTTATTGGATGCACAAGATTGGTTAAAAACCGCAATTGGACGAGAATAAGCCTTGGGAGGATACCTAAATGTTCAACCAATGACACAAAATCACTTATTGGATGCACAAGATTGGTTAAAAAACCCTAATTGGACGAGAATAAGCCATGGGAGGACGAAAATGACCTAAATGTTCAACCAATGACACAAATGTACTTATTGGATGCACAAGATAGGTTAAAAACCCTAATTGGACGAGAATAAGCCTTGGGAGGACGAAAATGACCTAAATGTTCAACCAATGACACAAATGTACTTATTGGATGCACAAGATTGGTTAAAAACCCTAATTGGACGAGAATAAGCCTTGGGAGGACGAAAATGACCTAAATGTTCAACCAATGACACAAAATCACTTATTGGATGCACAAGATTGGTTAAAAACCCAAATTGGACGAGAATAAGCCTTGGGAGGACGAAAATTACTTAAATGTTCAACCAATGCCACAAATGTACTTATTGGATGCACAAGATTGGTTAAAAACCCTAATTGGACGAGAATAAGCCTTGGGAGGACGAAAATGACCTAAATGTTCAACCAATGACACAAAATCACTTATTGGATGCACAAGATTGGTTAAAAAACCTAATTGGTCGAGAATAAGCCTTGGGAGGACGAAAATGACCTAAATGTTCAACCAATGACACAAAATCACTTATTGGATGCACAAGATTGGTTAAAAACCCTAATTGGACGAGAACAAGCATTGGGAGGACGAAAATGACCTAAATGTTCAACCAATGACACAAAATCACGTACTGGATGCACAAGATTGGTTAAAAACCCTAATTGGACGAGAATAAGCCTTGGGAGGACGAAAATGACCTAAATGTTCAAGCAATGACACAAATGTACTTATTGGATGCACAAGATTGGTTAAAAACCCTAATTGGCAAGAATAAGCCTTGGGAGTACGAAAATGACCTAAATGTTCAACCAATGACACAAAATCACTTATTGGATGCACAAGATTGGTTAAAAACCCTAATTGGAAAAGAACAAGCCTAGGGAGGACGAAAATGACCTAAATATTCAACCAATGACACAAATGTACTTATTGGATGCACAAGATTGGTTAAAAAGCCTAATTGGAAAGAATAAGCCTAGGGAGGACGAAAATGACCTAAATGTTCAACCAATGACACAAAATCACTTATTGGATGCACAAGATTGGTTAAAAACCCTAATTGGACGAGAATAAGCCTTGGGAGGACGAAAATGACCTAAATGTTCAACCAATGACACAAAATTACTTATTGGATGCACAAGATTGGTTAGAAACCCTAATTGGACGAGAATAAGCCTAGGGAGGACGAAAATGACCTAAATGTTCAACCAATGACACAAAATCACTTATTGGATGCACAAGATTGGTTAAAAACCCTAATTGGACGAGAATAAGCCTTGGGAGGACGAAAATGACCTAAATGTTCAACCAATGACACAAAAGTACTTGTTGGATGCACAAGATTGGTTAAAAACCCTAATTGGACGAGAATAAGCCTTGGGAGGACGAAAATGACCTAAATGTTCAACCAATGACACAAATGTACTTATTGGATGCACAAGATTGGTTAAAAACCCTAATTGGACGAGAATAAGCCTTGGGAGGACGAAAATGACTAAAATGTTCAACCAATGACACAAATGTACTTATTGGATGCACAAGATTGGTTAAAAACCCTAATTGGACGAGAATAAGCCTTGGGAGGACGAAAATGACCTAAATGTTCAACCAATGACACAAAATCACTTATTGGATGCACAAGATTGGTTAAAAACCCTAATTGGACGAGAATAAGCCTTGGGAGGACGAAAATGACCTAAATGTTCAACCAATGACACAAATGTACTTATTGGATGCACAAGATTGGTTAAAAACCCTAATTAACCGAGAATAAGCCTTGGGAGGACGAAAATGACCTAAATGTTCAACCAATGACACAAATGTACTTATTGGATGCACAAGATTGGTTAAAAACCCTAATTGGACGAGAATAAGCCTTGGGAGGACGAAAATGACCTAAATGTTCAACCAATGACACAAATGTACTTATTGGATGCACAAGATTGGTTAAAAACCCTAATTGGACGAGAATAAGCCTTGGGAGGACGAAAATGACTTAAATGTTCAACTAACGACACAAAATCACTTATTGGATGCACAAGATTGGTTTAAAACCCTAATTGGACGAGAATAAGCCTTGGGAGGACGAAAATGACCTAAATGTTCAACCAATGACACAAATGTACTTATTGGATGCACAAGATTGGTTAAAAACCCTAATTGGACGAGAATAAGCCTTGGGAGGACGAAAATGACCTAAATGTTCAACCAATGACACAAATGTACTTATTGGATGCACAAGATTGGTTAAACACCCTAATTGGACGAAAATAAGCCTTGGGAGGACGAAAATGACCTACATGTTCAACCAATGACACAAAATCAGTTATTGGATGCACAAGATTGGTTAAAAACCCTAATTGGACGAGAATAAGGCTAGGGAGGACGAAAATGACCTAAATGTTCAACCAATGACACAAAATCACTTATTGGATGCACAAGATTGGTTAAAAACCCTAATTGGACGAGAATAAGTCTTGGGAGGACGAAAATGACCTAAATGTTCAACCAATGACACAAAATCACTTGTTGGATGCACAAGATTGGTAACTAACCCTAATTGGACGAGAATAAGCCTTGGGTGGTCGAAAATGACCTAAATGTTCAACCAATGACACAAATGTACTTATTGGATGCACAAGATTGGTTAAAAACCCTAATTGGACGAGAATAAGCCTTGGGAGGACGAAAATGACCTAAATGTTCAACCAATGACACAAAATCACTTATTGGATGCACAAGATTGGTTAAAAACCCTAATTGGACGAGAATAAGCCTAGGGAGGACGAAAATGACCTAAATGTTCAACCAATGACACAAATGTACTTATTGGATGCACAAGATTGGTTAAAACCCCTAATTGGACGAGAATAAGCCTTAGGAGGACGAAAATGACCTAAATGTTCAACCAATGACACAAAATCACTTATTGGATGCACAAGTTTGGTTAAAACCCCTAATTGGACGAGAATAAGCCTTGGGAGGACGAAAATGATCTAAATGTTCAACCAATGACAGAAAATCACTTATTGGATGCACAAGATTGGTTAAAAACCCTAATTGGACGAGAATAAGCATTGCGAGGACGAAAATGACCTAAATGTTCAACCAATGACACAAAATCACTTATTGGATGCACAAGATTGGTTAAAAACCCTAATTGGACGAGAATAAGCCTAAGGAGGACGAAAATGACCTAAATGTTCAACCAATGACACAAATGTACTTATTGGATGCACAAGATTGGTTAAAAACCCTAATTGGAAGAGAATAAGCCTAGGGAGGACGAAAATGACCTAAATGTTCAACCAATGACACAAAATCACATATTGGATGCACAAGATTGGTTAAAAACCCTAATTGGACGAGAATAAGCCTTGGGAGGACGAAAATGACCTAAATGTTCAACTAATGGCATAAAATCACTTATTGGATGCACAAGATTGGTTAAAAACCCTAATTGGACGAGAATAAGCCTAGGGAGTACGAAAATGACCTAAATGTTCAACCAATGACACAAAATCACTTATTGGATGCACAAGATTGGTTAAAAACCCTAATTGGACGAGAATAAGCCTTAGGAGGACGAAAATGAACTAAATGTTCAACCAATGACAAAAAATCACTTATTGGATGCACAAGATTGGTTAAAAACCCTAATTGGACGAGAATAAGCCTTGGGAGGACGAAAATGACCTAAATGTTCAACCAATGAAACAAAATCACTTATTGGATGCACAAGATTTGTTAAAAACCCTAATTGGACGAGCATAAGACTAGGGAGGACGAAAATGACCTAAATGTTTAATCAATGATACAAAATCACTTATTGGATGCACAAGATTGGTTAAAAACCCAAATTGGAAGAGAATTAGCCTAAGGAGGACAAAAATAACCTAAATACTGAACCAATGACACAAAATCACTTATTGGATGCACAAAATTGGTTAAAAACCCTAATTGGACGAGAATAAGCCTTGAGAGGACGAAAATGACCTAAATGTTCAACCAATGACACAAATGTACTTTTTGGCTGCTCAAGATTGGTTAAAAACCCTAATTGGACGAGAATAAGCCTTGGGAGGACGAAAATGGCCTAAATGTTCAACCAATGACACAAAATCACTTATTGGATGCACAAGATTGGTTAAAAACCCTATTTGGACGAGAATAAGCCTAGGGAGGACGAAAATGACCTAAATGTTCAACCAATGACACAAAATCACTTATTGGATGCATAAGATTGGTTAAAAACCCTAATTGGACGAGAATAAGCCTTTGGAGGACGAAAAAGACCTAAATGTTCAACCAATGACACAAATGTACTTATTGGATGCACAAGATTGGTTAAAAACCCTAATTGGACGAGAATAAGCCTTGGGAGGACGAAAATGACCTAAATGTTCAACCAATGACGCAAAATCACTTATTGGATGCTCAAGATTGGTTAAAAACCCTAATTGGAAGAGAATAAGCCTAGGGAGGACGAAAATGACCTAAATGTTCAACCAATGACACAAATTCACATATTGGATGCACAAGATTGGTTAAAAACCCTAATTGGACGAGAATATCACTAGGGAGGACGAAAATGACCTAAATCTTCAACCAATGACACAAAATCACTTATTGGATGCACAAGATTGGTTAAAAACCCTAATTGGACGAGAATAAGCCTTGGGAGGACGAAAATGACCTAAATGTTCAACCAATGACACAAATAAACTTATTGGATGCACAAGATTGGTTAAAAACCCTAATTGGACGAGAATAAGCTTACGGAGGAAGAAAATGACCTAAATGTTCAACCAATGACACAAAATCACTTATTGGATGCACAAGATTGGTTAAAAACCCTAATTGGACGAGAATAAGCCTTGGGAGGACGAAAATGACCTAAATGTTCAACCAATGACACAAAATCACTTATTGGATGCACAAGATTGGTTAAAAACCCTAATTGGAAGAGAATAATCCTACAGAGGTTGAAAATGACCTAAATGTTCAACCAATGACACAAATGTACTTATTGGATGCACAAGATTGGTTAAAAACCCTAATTGGACGAGAATAAGCCTAGGGAGGACGAAAATGAACTAAATGTTCAACCAATGACACAAATGTACTTACTGGATGCACAAGATTGGTTAAAAACCCTAATTGCACGAGAATAAGCCTTGGGAGGACGAAAATGACCTAAATGTTCATTCAATGACACAAATGTACTTATTGGATGCACAAGATTGGTTAAAAACCCTAATTGGACGAGAATAAGCCTTGGGAGGACGAAAATGACCTAAATGTTCAACCAATGACACAAAATCACTTATTGGATGCACAAGATTGGTTAAAAACCCTAATTGGACGAAAATAAGCATAGGGAGGACGAAAATGACCTAAATGTTCAACCAATGACACAAATGTACTTATTGGATGCATAAAATTGGTTAAAAACCCTAATTGGACAAGAATAAGCCTTGGGAGGACGAAAATGACCTAAATGTTCAACCAATGACACAAAATCACTTATTGGATGCACAAGATTGGTTAAAAACCCTAATTGGACGAGAATAAGCCTAAGGAGGACGAAAATGACCTAAATATTCAACCAATGACACAAAATCACTTATTGGATGCACAAGATTGGTTAAAAACCCTAATTGGACGAGAATAAGCCTTGGGAGGACGAAAATGACCTAAATGTTCAACCAATGACACAAAATCACTTATTGGATGCACAAGATTGGTTAAAAACCCTAATTGGACGAGAATAAGCCTAGGGAAGACGAAAATGACCTAAATGTTCAACCAATGACAGAAACGTACTTATTGGATGCAGAAGATTAGTTAAAAACTCTAATTGGGCGAGAATAAGCCTTGGGAGGACGAAAATGACCTAAATGTTCAACCAATGACACAAAATCACTTATTGGATGCACTAGATTGGTTAAAAACATTAATTGGACGAGAATAAGCCTTGGGAGGACGAAAATGACCTAAATGTTCAACCAATGACACAAAATCACTTATTGGATGCACAAGATTGGTTAAAAACCCTAATTGGACGAGAATAAGCCTTGGGAGGACGAAAATGACCTAAATATTTTAACCAATGACACAAATGTACTTATTGGATGCACAAGATTGGTTAAAAACCCTAATTGGACGAGAATAAGCCTTGGGAGGACGAAAATGACCTAAATGTTCAACCAATGACACAAAATCACTTATTGGATGCACAAGATTGGTTAAAAACCCTAATTGGACGAGAATAAGCCTTGGGAGGACGAAAATGACCTAAATGTTCAACCAATGACACAAATGTACTTATTGGATGCACAAGATTTGTTAAAAACCCTAATTGGACTAGAATAAGCCTTGGGAGGACGAAAATGACCTAATTGTTCAACCAATGACACAAATGTACTTATTGGATGCACAAGATTGGTTAAAAACCCTAATTGGACGAGAATAAGCCTTGGGAGGACGAAAATGACCTAAATGTTCAACCAATGACACAAAATCACTTATTGGATGCACAAGATTGGTTAAAAACCCTAATTGGACGAGAATAAGCCTTGGGAGGACGAAAATGACCTAAATGTTCAACCAATGACACAAATGTACTTATTGGATGCACAAGATTGGTTAAAAACCCTAATTGAACGAGAATAAGTCTTGGGAGGACGAAAATGACCTAAATTTTCAACCAATGGCACAAAATCACTTATTGGATGCACAAGATTGGTTAAAAACCCTAATTGGACGAGAATAAGCCTTGGGAGGACGAAAATGACCTAAATGTTCAACCAATGACACAAAATCACTTATTGGATGCACAAGATTGGTTAAAAACCCTAATTGGACGAGAATAAGCTTTTGGAGGACATAAATGACCTAAATGTTCATCCAATGACACAAATGTACTTTTTGCATGCACAAGATTGGTTAAAAACCCTAATTAGACGAGAATAAGCCTTGGGAGGACGAAAATGACCTAAATGTTCAACCAATGGCACAAAATCACTTATTGGATGCACAAGATTGTTAAAAAACCCTAATTGGACGAGAATAAGCCTAGGGAGGACGAAAATGACCTAAATGTTCAACCAATGACACAAAATCACTAATTGGATACACAAGATTGGTTAAAAACCCTAATTGGACGAGAATAAGCCTTGGGAGGACGAAAATGACCTAAATGTTCAACCAATGACACAAAATCACTTATTGGATGCACAAGATTGGTTAAAAACCCTAATTGGCCAAGAATAAGCCTTGGGAGGACGAAAATGACCTAAATGTTCAACCGATGACGCAAATGTACTTATTGGATGCACAAGATTGGTTAAAAACCCTAATTGGACGAGAATAAGCCTTGGGAGGACGAAAATGACCTAAATGTTCAACCAATGACACAAAATCACTTATTGGATGCACAAGATTGGTTAAAAACCCTAATTGGATGAGATTAAGCCCTGGGAGGACGAAAATGACCTAAATGTTCAACCAATGACACAAAATCACTTATTGGATGCACAAGATTGGTTAAAAACCCTAATTGGACGAGAATAAGCCTAGGGAGGACGAAAATGACCTAAATGTTCAACCAATGACACAAATGTACTTATTGGATGCACAAGATTGGTTAAAAACCCTAATTGGACGAGAATAAGCCTTGGGAGGACGAAAATGATATAAATGTTCAACCAATGAAACAAATGTACTTATTGGATGCACAAGATTGGTTAAAAACCCTAATTGGACGAGAATAAGCCTTGGGAGGACGAAAATGACCTAAATGTTCAACCAATGACACAAAATCACTTATTGGATGCACAAGATTGGTTAAAAACCCTAATTGGACGAGAATAAGCCTTGGGAGGACGAAAATGACCTAAATGTTCAACCAATGACACAAAATCACTTATTGGATGCACAAGATTGGTTAAACACCCTAATTGGACGAGAATAAGCCTTGGGAGGACAAAAATGACCTAAATGTTCAACCAATGACACAAAATCACTTATTTGATGCACAAGATTGGTTAAAAACCCTAATTGGACGAGAATAAGCCTTGAGAGGACGAAAATGACCTAAATATTCAACCAATGACACAAATGTACTTATTGGATGCACAAGATTGGTTAAAAACCCTAATTGGAAGAGAATAAGCCTAGGGAGAACGAAAATGACCTAAATGTTCAACCAATGACACAAAATCAAATATTGGATGCATAAGATTGGTTAAAAACCCTAATTGGACGAGAATAAGCCTTGGGAGGACGAAAATGACCTAAATGTTCAACTAATGGCATAAAATCACTTATTGGATGCACAAGATTGGTTAAAAATCCTAATTGGACGAGAATAAGCCTAGGGAGTACGAAAATGACCTAAATATTCAACCAATGACACAAAATCACTTATTGGATGCACAAGATTGGTTAAAAACCCTAATTGGACGAGAATAAGCCTTGGGAGGACGAAAATGACCTAAATGTTCAACCAATGACACAAAATCACATATTGGATGCACAAGATTGGTTAAAAACCCTAATTGGACGAGAATATCACTAGGGAGGACGAAAATGACCTAAATCTTCAACCAATGACACAAAATCACTTATTGGATGCACAAGATTGGTTAAAAACCCTAATTGGACGAGAATAAGCCTTGGGAGGACGAAAATGACCTAAATGTTCAACCAATGATACAAAATCACTTATTGGATGCACAATATTGGTTAAAAACCCAAATTGGAAGAGAATTAGCCTAAGGAGGACAAAAATAACCTAAATACTAAACCAATGACACAAAATCACTTATTGGATGCACAAGATTGGTTAAAAACCCTAATTGGACGAGAATAAGCCTTTGGAGGACGAAAATGACCTAAATGATCAACCAATGACACAAATGTACTTATTGGATGCACAAGATTGGTTAAAAACCCTAATTGGAAGAGAATAAGCCTAGGGAGGACGAAAATGACCTAAATGTTCAACCAATGACACAAAATCACATATTGGATGCACAAGATTGGTTAAAAACCCTAATTGGACGAGAATAAGCCTTGGGAGGACGAGAATGACCGAAATGTTCAACCAATGGCATAAAATCACTTATTGGATGCACAAGATTGGTTAAAAACCCTAATTGGACGAGAATAAGCCTAGGGAGTACGAAAATGACCTAAATGTTCAACCAATGACACAAAATCACTTATTGGATGCACAAGATTGGTTAAAAACCCTAATTGGACAAGAATAAGCCTTGGGAGGACGAAAATGACCTAAATGTTCAACCAATGACACAAAATCACTTATTGGAGGCACAAGATTGGTTAAAAACCCTAATTGGACGAGAATAAGCCTTGCGAGGACGAAAATGACCTTAATGTTCAACCAATGACACAAATGTACTTATTGGATGCACAAGATTGGTTAAAAACCCTAATTGGACGAGAATAAGCCTTGGGAGGACGAAAATGACCTAAATGTTCAACCAATGACACAAATGTACTTATTGGATGCACAAGATTGGTTAAAAACCCTAATTGGACGAGAATAAGCCTTGGGAGGACGAAAATGACCTAAATGTTCAACCAATGACACAAAATCACTTATTGGATGCACAAGATTGGTTAAAAACCCTAATTGGACGAGAATAAGCCTTGGGAGGATGAAAATGACCTAAATGTTCAACCAATGACACAAAATCACTTATTGGATGCAGAAGATTGGTTAAAAACCCTAATTGGACGAGAATAAGCCTTGGGAGGACGAAAATGATCTAAATGTTCAACCAATGACACAAAATCACTTATTGGATGCACAAGATTGGTTAAAAACCCTAATTGGACGAGAATAAGCCTTGGGAGGACGAAAATGACCTAAATGTTCAACCAATGACACAAAATCACTTATTGGATGCACAAGATTGGTTAAAAACCCTAATTGGACGAGAATAAGCCTTGGGAGGACAAAAATGACTTAAATGTTCAACCAATGACACAAATGTACTTATTGGATGCACAAGATTGGTTAAAAACCCTAATTGGACGAGAATAAGCCTTGGGAGGACGAAAATGACCTAAATGTTCAACCAATGACACAAAATCACTTATTGGATGCACAAGATTGGTTAAAAACCCTAATTGGACGAGAATAAGCCTTGGGAGGACGAAAATGACCTAAATGTTCAACCAATGACACAAAATCACTTATTGGATGCACAAGATTGGTTAAAAACCCTAATTGGATGAGAATAAGCTTTTGGAGGACATAAATGACCTAAATGTTCAACCAATGAAACAAATGTACTTATTGGATGCACAAGATTGTTAAAAAACCCTAATTGGACGAGAATATGCCTTGGGAGGACGAAAATGACCTAAATGTTCAACCAATGGCATAAAATCACTTATTGGATGCACAAGATTGTTAAAAATCCCTAATTGGACGAGAATAAGCCTAGGGAGGACGAAAATGACCTAAATGTTCAACCAATGACACAAAATCACTTATTGGATGCACAAGATTGGTTAAAAACCCTAATTGGACGAGAATAAGCCTTGGGAGGACGAAAATGACCTAAATGTTCAACCAATGACACAAAATCACTTATTGGATGCACAAGATTGGTTAAAAACCCTAATTGGGCGAGAATAAGTCTTGGGAGGACGAAAATGACCTAAATGTTCAACGAATAACACAAATGTACTTATTGGATGCACAAGATTGGTTAAAAACCCTAATTGGACGAGAATAAGCCTTGGGAGGACGAAAATGACCTAAATGTTCAACCAATGACACAAAATCACTTATTGGATGCACAAGATTGGTTAAAAACCCTAATTGGGCTAGAATAAGCCTTGGGAGGACGAAAATGACCTAAATGTTCAACCAATGACACAAATGTACTTATTGGATGCACAAGATTGGTTAAAAACCCTAATTGGACGAGAATAAGCCTTGGGAGGACGAAAATGACCTAAATGTTCAACCAATGACACAAAATCACTTATTGGATGCACAAGATTGGTTAAAAACCCTAATTGGGCGAGAATAAGCCTTGAGAGGATGAAAATGACCTAAATGTTCAACCAATGACACAAATGTACTTATTGGATGCACAAGATTGGTTAAAAACCCTAATTGGACGAGAATAAGCCTTGGGAGGACGAAAATGACCTAAATGTTCAACCAATGACACAAAATCACTTATTGGATGCACAAGATTTGTTAAAAAAACCCTAATTGGACGAGAATAAGCCTTGGGAGGACGAAAATGACCTAAATGTTCAACCAATGACACAAATGTACTTATTGGATGCACAAGATTGGTTAAAAACCCTAATTGGACGAGAATAAGCCTTGGGAGGACGAAAATAACCTAAAAGTTCAAACAATGACATAAAATCACTTATTGGATGCACAAGATTGGTTCAAAACCCTAATTGAACGAGAATAAGCCTAGGGAGGACGAAAATGACCTAAATGTTCAACCAATGACACAAAATCACTTATTGGATGCACAAGATTGGTTAAAAACCCTAATTGGACAAGAATAAGTCCCTGGAGGATGAAAATGAGCTAAATGTTCAACCAATGACACAAAATCACTTATTGGATGCACAAGATTGGTTAAAAACCCTAATTGGACGAGAATAAGCCTTGGGAGGACGAAAATGACCTAAATGTTCAACCAATGACACAAAATCACTTATTGGATGCACAAGATTGGTTAAAAACCCTAATTGGATGAGAATAACCCTAGGGAGGATGAAAATGACCTAAATGTTCAACCAATGACACAAAATCACTTATTGGATGCACAAGATTGGTTTAAAACCCTAATTGGACGAGAATAAGCCTTGGGAGGACGGAAATGAACTAAATGTTCAACCAATGACACAAAATCATTTATTGGATGCACAAGATTGGTTAAAAACCCTAGTTGGACGAGAATAAGCCTAGGGAAAACGAAAATGACCTAAATATTCAACCAATGACACAAATGTACTTATTGGATGCACAAGATTGGTTAAAAACCCTAATTGGACGAGAATAAGCCTTGGGAGGACGAAAATGACCTAAATGTTCAACCAATGACACAAAATCACTTATTGGATGCACAAGATTGGTTAAAAACCCTAATTGGACGAGAATAAGCCTTGGGAGGACGAAAATGACCTAAATGTTCAACCAATGACACAAAATCACTTATTGGATGCACAAGATTGGTTAAAAACCCTAATTGGACGAGAATAATACTTGGGAGGACGAAAATGACCGAAATGTTCAACCAATGACACAAATGTACTTATTGGATGCACAAGATTGGTTAAAAACCCTAATTGGACGAGAATAAGCCTTGGGAGGACGAAAATGACCTAAATGTTCAACCAATGACACAAATGCACTTATTGGATGCACAAGATTGGTTAAAAACCCTAATTGGACGAGAATAAGTCTTGGGAGGACGAAAATGACCTAAATGTTCAACCAATGACACAAAATCACTTGTTGGATGCACAAGATTGGTAACTAACCCTAATTGGACGAGAATAAGCCTTGGGTGGTCGAAAATGACCTAAATGTTCAACCAATGACACAAATGTACTTATTGGATGCACAAGATTGGTTAAAAACCCTAATTGGACGAGAATAAGCCTTGGGAGGACGAAAATGACCTAAATGTTCAACCAATGACACAAAATCACTTATTGGATGCACAAGATTGGTTAAAAACCCTAATTGGACGAGAATAAGCCTAGGGAGGACGAAAATGACCTAAATGTTCAACCAATGACACAAATGTACTTATTGGATGCACAAGATTGGTTAAAACCCCTAATTGGACGAGAATAAGCCTTAGGAGGACGAAAATGACCTAAATGTTCAACCAATGACACAAAATCACTTATTGGATGCACAAGTTTGGTTAAAACCCCTAATTGGACGAGAATAAGCCTTGGGAGGACGAAAATGATCTAAATGTTCAACCAATGACAGAAAATCACTTATTGGATGCACAAGATTGGTTAAAAACCCTAATTGGACGAGAATAAGCATTGCGAGGACGAAAATGACCTAAATGTTCAACCAATGACACAAAATCACTTATTGGATGCACAAGATTGGTTAAAAACCCTAATTGGACGAGAATAAGCCTAAGGAGGACGAAAATGACCTAAATGTTCAACCAATGACACAAATGTACTTATTGGATGCACAAGATTGGTTAAAAACCCTAATTGGAAGAGAATAAGCCTAGGGAGGACGAAAATGACCTAAATGTTCAACCAATGACACAAAATCACATATTGGATGCACAAGATTGGTTAAAAACCCTAATTGGACGAGAATAAGCCTTGGGAGGACGAAAATGACCTAAATGTTCAACTAATGGCATAAAATCACTTATTGGATGCACAAGATTGGTTAAAAACCCTAATTGGACGAGAATAAGCCTAGGGAGTACGAAAATGACCTAAATGTTCAACCAATTACACAAAATCACTTATTGGATGCACAAGATTGGATAAAAACCCTAATTGGACGAGAATAAGCCTAGGGAGGACGAAAATGACCTAAATGTTCAACCAATGACACAAATGTACTTATTGGCTGCACAAGATTGGTTAAAAACCCTAATTGGACGAGAATAAGCCTTGGGAGGACAAAAATGACCTAAATGTTCAATTAATGACACAAAATCACTTATTGGATGCACAAGATTGGTTCAAAACCCTAATTGGACGAGAATAAGCCTAGGGAGGACGAAAAATGACCTAAATGTTCAACCAATAACACAAAATCACTTATTGGATGCATAAGATTGGTTAAAAACCCTAATTGGACAAGAATAAGCCTTTAGAGGACGAAAATGACCTAAATGTTCAACCAATGACACAAATGTACTTATTGGATGCACAAGATTGGTTAAAAACCTTAATTGGAAGAGAATAAGCCTACGAAGGACGAAAATGACCTAAATGTTAAACCAATGACACAAAAATCACTTATTGGATGCACAAGATTAGTTAAAAACCCTAATTGGACGAGAATAAACCTTGGGAGGACAAAAATAACCTAAATGTTCAACCAATGACACAAATGTACTTATTGGATGCACAAGATTGGTTAAAAACCCTAATTAGACGAGAATAAGCTTAGGGAGGACGAAAATGACCTAAATGTTCAACCAATGACACAAATGTACTTATTGGATGCACAAGATTGGTTAAAAACCCTAATCGGACGAGCATAAGACTAGGGAGGACGAAAATGACCTAAATGTTTAATCAATGACACAAAATCACTTATTGGATTCACAAGATTGGTTAAAATCCCTATTTGGACGAGAATAAGCCTAGGGAGGACGAAAATGACCTAAATGTTCAACCAATGACACAAAATCAGTTATTGGATGCACAAGATTGGTTAAAAACCCTAATTGTTCGAGAATAAACCTTGGGAGGACAAAAATAACCTAAATGTTCAACCAATGACACAAATGTACTTATTGGATGCACAAGATTGGTTAAAAACCCTAATTAGACGAGAATAAGCCTAGGGAGGACGAAAATGACCTAAATGATCAACCAATGACACAAATGTACTTATTGGATGCACAAGATTGGTTAAAAACCCTAATTGGACGAGCATAAGACTAGGGAGGACAAAAATGACCTAAATGTTCAACCAATGACACAAAATCACTTATTGGATGCACAAGATTGGTTAAAAACCCTAATTGGACGAGAATAAGCCTTGGGAGGACGAAAAATGACCTAAATGTTCAACCAATGACACAAAATCACTTATTGGATGCACAAGATTGGTTAAAAACCCAAATTGGAAGAGAATTAGCCTAAGGAGGACAAAAATAACCTAAATACTGAACCAATGACACAAAATCACTTATTGGATGCACAAGATTGGTTAAAAACCTTAATTGGACGAGAATAAGCCTTGAGAGGACGAAAATGACCTAAATGTTCAACCAATGACACAAATGTACTTATTGGCTGCACAAGATTGGTTAAAAACCCTAATTGGACGAGAATAAGCCTTGGGAGGACGAAAATGGCCTAAATGTTCAACCAATGACACAAAATCACTTATTGGATGCACAAGATTGGTTAAAAACCCTATTTGGATGAGAATAAGCCTAGGGAGGACGAAAATGACCTAAATGTTCAACCAATGACACAAAATCACTTATTGGATGCTTAAGATTGGTTAAAAACCCTAATTGGACGAGAATAAGCCTTTGGAGGACGAAAATGACCTAAATGTTCAACCAATGACACAAATGTACTTATTGGATGCACAAGATTGGTTAAAAACCCTAATTGGACGAGAATAAGCCTTGGGAGGACGAAAATGACCTAAATGTTCAACCAATGACACAAAATCACTTATTGGATGCACTAGATTGGTTAATAACCCTAATTGGACGAGAATAAGCCTAGGGAGGACGAAAATGACCTAAATGTTCAACCAATGACACAAAATCACTTATTGGATGCACAAGATTGGTTAAAAACCCTAATTGGACGAGAATAAGCCTAGGGAGGACGAAAATGACCTAAATGTTCAACCAATGGCACAAAATCACTTATTGGATGCACAAGATTGTTAAAAAACCCTAATTGAACGAAAATAAGCCTAGGGAGGACGAAAATGACCTAAATGTTCAACCAATGACACAAAATCACTTATTGGATGCACAAGATTGGTTTAAAAACCCTAATGGGACGAGAATAAGCCTAGGGAGGACGAAAATGACCTAAATGTTCAACCAATGACACAAAATCACTTATTGGATGCACAAGATTGGTTAAAAACCCTAATTGGACGAGAATAAGCCTAGGGAGGACGAAAATGACCTAAATGTTCAACCAATGACACAAATGTAGTTATTGGATGCACAAGATTGGTTAAAAACCCTAATTGGACGAGAATAAGCCTATGGAGGACGAAAATGACCAAAATATTCAACCAATGACTCAAATGTAGTTATTGGATGCACAAGATTGGTTAAAAACCCTAATTGGACGAGAATAAGCTTAGGGAGGACGAAAATGACCAAAATATTCAACCAATGACTCAAAATCACTTATTGGATGCACAAGATTGGTTAAAAACCCTAATTGGACGAGAATAAGCCTAGGGAGGATGAAAATGACCTAAATGTTCAACCAATGACACAAATGTACTTATTGGATGCACAAGATTGGTTAAAAACCCTAGTTCGACGAGAATAAGCCTAGGGAGGACGAAAATGACCTAAATGTTCAACCAATGACACAAAATCACTTATTGGATGCACAAGATTGGTTAAAAACCCTAATTGGACGAGAATAAGCCTAGGGAGGACGAAAATGACCTAAAAGTTAAACCAATGTCACAAAATCACTTATTGGATGCACAAGATTGGTTAAAAACCCTAATTGGACGAGAATAAGCTTTTGGAGGACATAAATGACCTAAATGTTCAACCAATGACACAAATGTACTTATTGGATGCACAAGATTGGTTAAAAACCCTAATTGGACGAGAATAAGCTTTTGGAGGACATAAATGACCTAAATGATCAACCAATGACACAAATGTACTTATTGGATGCACAAGATTGGTTAAAAACCCTAATTGGACGAGAATAAGCCTAGGGAGGACGAAAATGACCTAAATGTTCAACCAATGACACAAAATCACTTATTGGATGCACAAGATTGGTTAAAAACCCTAATTGGACGAGAATAAGCCTAGGGAGGACGAAAATGACCTAAATGTTCAACCAAAGACACAAATGTAATTATTGGAAGCACAAGATTGGTTAAAAACCCTAATTGGACGAGAATATGCCTTGGGAAGACGAAAATGACCTAAATGTTCAACCAATGGCACAAAATCACTTATTGGATGCACAAGATTGTTAAAAAACCCTAATTGGACGAGAATAAGCCTAGGGAGGACGAAAACGACCTAAATGTTCAACCAATGACACAAATGTACTTATTGGATGCACAAGATAAATTAAAAACCCTAATTGGACGAGAATAAGCCTAGGGAGGACAAATATGGCCTAAATGTTCAACCAATGACACAAAATCACTTATTGGACGCACAAGATTGGTTAAAAACCCTAATTGGACGAGAATAAGCCTAGGGAGGACGAAAATGACCTAAATGTTCAACCAATGACACAAATAAACTTATTGGATGCACAAGATTGGTTAAAAACCCTAATTGGACGAGAATAAGCTTACGGAGGACGAAAATGACCTAAATGTTCAACCAATGACACAAAATCACTTATTGGATGCACAAGATTGGTTAAAAACCGTAATTGGACGAGAATAAGCTTTTAGAGGACATAAATGACCTAAATGTTCAACCAATGACACAAATGTACTTATTGGATGCACAAGATTGGTTAAAAACCCTAATTGGACGAGAATAAGCCTTGGGAGGACGAAAATGACCTAAATGTTCAACCAATGACACAAAATCACTTATTGGATGCACAAGATTGGTTAAAAACCCTAATTGGACGAGAATAAGCATTGGGATGACGAAAATGACCTAAATGTTCAACCAATGGCACAAAATCTCTTATTGGATGGACAAGATTGGTTAAAAACCCTAATTGGACGAGAATAAGCCTAGGGAGGACGAAAATGACCTAAATGTTCGACCAATGAAACAAATGTACTTATTTGATGCACAAGATTGGTTAAAAACCCTAATTTGACGAGAATAAGCCTAGGGAGGACGAAAATGACCTAAATGTTCAACCAATGACACAAAATCACTTATTGGATGCACAAGATTGGTTAAAAACCCTAATTGGACGAGAATAAGCCTAGGGAGGACGAAAATGACCTAAATATTCAACCAATGACACAAAATAACTTATTGGATGCACAAGATTGGTTAAAAACCCTAATTGGACGAGAATAAGCATTGGGAGGACGAAAATGACCTAAATGTTCAACCAATGACACAAATGTACTTATTGGATGCACAAGATTGGTTAAAAACCCTAATTGGACGAGAATATGCCTTGGGGGGACGAAAATGACCTAAATGTTCAACCAATGACACAAATGTTCTTATTGGATGCACAAGATTGGTTAAAAACCCTGTTTGGACGAGAATAAGCCTTGGGAGGACGAAAATGACCTAAATGTTCAACCAATGACACAAAATCACTTATTGGATGCACAAGATTGGTTAAAAACCCTAATTGGACGAGAATAAGCCTTGGGAGGACGAAAATAACATAAATGTTAAACCAATGACACAAAATCACTTATTGGATGCACAAGATTGGTTAAAACCCCTAATTGGACGAGAATAAGCCTTGGGATTACGAAAATGACCTAAATGTTCAACCAATGACACAAATGTACTTATTGCATGCACAAGATTGGTTAAAACCTTAATTGGACGAGAATAAGCCTAGGGAGGACGAAAATGACCTAAATGTTCAACCAATGACACAAAATCACTTATTGGATGCACAAGATTGGTTAAAAACCCTAATTGGACGAGAATAAGCCTAGGGAGGACGAAAATGACCTAAATGTTCAACCAATGACACAAATGTACTTATTGGATGCACAAGATTGGTTAAAAACCCTAATTGGACGAGAATAAGCCTTGGGAGAACTGAAATGACCTAAATGTTCAATCAATGACACAAAATCACTTATTGGATGCACAATATTGGTTAAAAACCCTAATTGGACGAGAATAAGCCTTGGGAGGACGAAAATGACCTAAATGTTCAACCAATGACACAAAATCACTTATTGGATGCACAAGATTGGTTAAAAACCCTAATTGGTAGAGAATAAGCCTTGGGAGGACGAAAACGACCTAAATGTTCAACCAATGACACAAATGTACTTATTGGATGCACAAGATTGGTTAAAAACCCTAATTGGACGAGAATAAGCCTTGGGAGGACGAAAATGACCTAAATGTTCAACCAATGAAACAAAATCACTTAGTGGATGCACAAGATTGGTTAAAAACCCTAATTGGACGAGAATAAGCATAAGGAGAGCGAAAATGACCTAAATGTTCAATCAATGACATAAAATCACTTATTGGATGCACAAGATTGATAAAAACCCTAATTGGACGAGAATAAGCCTAGGGAGGACGAAAATGACCTAAATGTTCAACCAATGACACAAAATCACTTATTGGATGCACAAGATTGGTTAAAAACCCTAATTGGACGAGAATAAGCCTAGGGAGGACGAAAATGACCTAAATGTTCAACCAATGACACAAAATCACTTATTGGATGCACAAGATTGGTTAAAAACCCTAATTGGACGAGAATAAGCCTAGGGAGGACGAAAATGACCTAAATGTTCAACCAATGGCACAAGTATACTTATTGGATGCACAAGATTGGTTAAAAACCCTAATTGGACGAGAATAAGCATAGGGAGGACGAAAATGACCTAAATGTTCAACCAATGACACAAAATCACTTATTGGATGCACAAGATTGGTTAAAAACCCTAATTGGAAGAGAATAAGCCTAGGGAGGACGAAAATGACCTAAATGTTCAACCAATGACACAAATGTACTTATTGAATGCACAAGATTGGTTAAAAACCCTAATTGTACGAGAATAAGCCTTGGGAGGACGAAAATGACCTAAATGTTCAACCAATGACGCAAAATCACTTATTGGATGCTCAAGATTGGTTAAAAACCCTAATTGGAAGAGAATAAGCCTAGGGAGGACGAAAATGACCTAAATGTTCAACCAATGACACAAATTCACATATTGGATGCACAAGATTGGTTAAAAACCCTAATTGGACGAGAATATCACTAGGGAGGACGAAAATGACCTAAATCTTCAACCAATGACACAAAATCACTAATTGGATGCACAAGATTGGTTAAAAACCCTAATTGGACGAGAATAAGCCTTGGGAGGACGAAAATGACCTAAATGTTCAACCAATGACACAAAATCACTTATTGGATGCACAAGATTGGTTAAAAACCCAAATTGGAAGAGAATTAGCCTAAGGAGGACAAAAATAACCTAAATACTGAACCAATGACCCAAAATCACTTATTGGATGCCCAAGATTGGTTAAAAACCCTAATTGGACGAGAATAAGCCTTTGGAGGACGAAAATGACCTAAATGTTTAATCAATGACACAAAATCACTTATTGGATGCACAAGATTGGTTAAAAACCCTAATTGGACGAGAATAAGCCTTGAGAGGACGAAAATGACCTAAATATTCAACCAATGACACAAATGTACTTATTGGATGCACAAGATTGGTTAAAAACCCTAATTAGACGAGAATAAGCCTAGGGAGGACGAAATAGACCTAAATGTTAAACCAATGACACAAAAATCACTTATTGGATGCACAAGATTGGTTAAAAACCCTAATTGGACGAGAATAAACCTTGGGAGGACAAAAATAACCTAAATGTTCAACCAATGACACAAATGTACTTATTGGATGCAATAGATTGGTTAAAAACCCTAATTAGACGAGAATAAGCCTAGGGAGGACGAAAATGACCTAAATGTTCAACCAATGACACAAATGTACTTATTGGATGCACAAGATTGGTTAAAAACCCTAATCGGACGAGCATAAGACTAGGGAGGACGAAAATGACCTAAATGTTTAATCAATGACACAAAATCACTTATTGGATTCACAAGATTGGTTAAAATCCCTATTTGGACGAGAATAAGCCTAGGGAGGACGAAAATGACCTAAATGTTCAACCAATGACACAAAATCA
>JBBPBP010000485.1:33509-57591 GCA_037974735.1 Cicer chorassanicum
GGATGCACAAGATTGGTTAAAAACCCTAATTAGACGAGAATAAGCCTAGGGAGGACGAAATAGACCTAAATGTTAAACCAATGACACAAAAATCACTTATTGGATGCACAAGATTGGTTAAAAACCCTAATTGGACGAGAATAAACCTTGGGAGGACAAAAATAACCTAAATGTTCAACCAATGACACAAATGTACTTATTGGATGCACAAGATTGGTTAAAAACCCTAATAAGACGAGAATAAGCCTAGGGAGGACGAAAATGACCTAAATGTTCAACCAATGACACAAATGTACTTATTGGATGCACAAGATTGGTTAAAAACCCTAATCGGACGAGCATAAGACTAGGGAGGACGAAAATGACCTAAATGTTTAATCAATGACACAAAATCACTTATTGGATTCACAAGATTGGTTAAAATCCCTATTTGGACGAGAATAAGCCTAGGGAGGACGAAAATGACCTAAATGTTCAACCAATGACACAAAATCACTTATTGGATGCACAAGATTGGTTAAAAACCCTAGTTGTTCGAGAATAAACCTTGGGAGGACAAAAATAACCTAAATGTTCAACCAATGACACAAATGTACTTATTGGATGCACAAGATTGGTTAAAAACCCTAATTAGACGAGAATAAGCCTAGGGAGGACGAAAATGACCTAAATGTTCAACCGATGACACAAAATCACATATTGGATGCACAAGATTGGTTAAAAACCCTAATTGGACGAGAATAAGCCTTGGGAGGACGAAAATGACCTAAATGTTTAATCAATGAAACAAAATCACTTATTGGATGCACAAGATTGGTTAAAAACCCTAATTGGACGAGCATAAGACTAGGGAGGACGAAAATGACCTAAATGTTTAATCAATGACACAAAATCACTTATTGGATGCACAAGATTGGTTAAAATCTCTATTTGGACGAGAATAAGCCTAGGGAGGACGAAAATGACCTAAATGTTCAACCAATGACACAAATGTACTTATTGGATGCACAAGATTGGTTAAAAACCCTAATTGGACGAGCATAAGACTAGGGAAGACGAAAATGACCTAAATGTTTAATCAATGACACAAAATCACTTATTGGATGCACAAGATTGGTTAAAATCCCTATTTGGACGAGAATAAGCCTAGGGAGGACGAAAATGACCTAAATGTTCAACCAATGACACAAAATCACTTATTGGATGCATAAGATTGGTTAAAAACCCTAATTGGAAGAGAATAAGCCTAGGGAGGATGAAAATGACCTAAATGTTCAACCAATGACACAAAATCACATATTGGATGCACAAGATTGGTTAAAAACCCTAATTGGACGAGAATAACCCTAGGGAGGACGAAAATGACCTAAATCTTCAACCAATGACACAAAATCACTTATTGGATGCACAAGATTGGTTAAAAACCCTAATTGGACGAGAATAAGCCTTGGGAGGACGAAAATGACCTAAATGTTCAACCAATGACACAAATAAACTTATTGGATGCACAAGATTGGTTAAAAACCCTAATTGGACGAGAATAAGTCTTGGGAGGACGAAAATGACCTAAATGATCAACCAATGACACAAATGTACTTATTGGATGCACAAGATTGGTTAAAAACCCTAATTGGACGAGAATAAGCCTAGGGAGGACGAAAATGACCTAAATGTTCAACCAATGACACAAAATCACTTATTGGATGCACAAGATTGGTTAAAAACCCTAATTGGACGAGAATAAGCCTAGGGAGGACGAAAATGACCTAAATGTTCAACCAAAGACACAAATGTACTTATTGGATGCACAAGATTTGTTAAAAACCCTAATTGGACGAGAATAAGCCTAGGGAGGACAAAAATGACCTAAATGTTTAACCAATGACACAAATTTACTTATTGGATGCACAAGATTGGTTAAAAACCCTAATTGGACGAGAATAAGCCTTGGGAGGACGAAAATGACCTAAATGTTCAACCAATGACACAAAATCACTTATTGGATGCACAAGATTGGTTAAAAACCCTAATTGGACGAGAATAAGCCTTGGGAGGACGAAAATGACCTAAATGTTCGACCAATGGCACAAAATCACTTATTGGATGCACAAGATTGGTTAAAAACCCTAATTGGACGAGAATAAGCCTAGGGAGGACGAAAATGACCTAAATGTTCAACCAATGACACAAAATCACTTATTGGATGCACAAGATTGGTTAAAAACCCTAATTGGACGAGAATAAGCCTAGGGAGGACGAAAATGACCCAAATGTTCAACCAATGACATAAAATCACTTATTGGATGCACAAGATTGGTTAAAAACCCTAATTGGACGAGAATAAGCCTAGGGAGGACGAAAATGACCTAAATGTTCAACCAATGACACAAAATCACTTATTGGATGCACAAGATTGGTTAAAAACCCTAATTGGACGAGAATAAGCCTAGGGAGGACGAAAATGACCTAAATGTTCAACTTATGACACAAATGTACTTATTGGATGCACAAGATTGGTTAAAAACCCTAATTGGACGAGAATAAGCCTAGGGAGGACGAAAATGACCTAAATGTTCAACCAATGACACAAATGTACTTATTGGATGCACAAGATTGGTTAAAAACCCTAATTGGACGAGAATAAGCTAAGGGAGGACGAAAATGACCTAAATGTTCAACAAATGACACAAAATCACCTATTGGATGCACAAGATTGGTTAAAAACCCTAATTGGACGAGAATAAGCCTAGGGAGGACGAAAATGACCTAAATGTTCAACCAATGACACAAAATCACTTATTGGATGCACAAGATTGGTTAAAAACCCTAATTGGACGAGAATAAGCCTAGGGAGGACGAAAATGACCTAAATGTTCAACCAATGACACAAAATCACTTATTGGATGCACAATATTTGTTCAAAACCCTAATTGGACGAGAATAAGCCTAGGGAGGACGAAAATGACCTAAATGTTCAACCAATGACACAAAATCACTTATTGGATGCACAAGATTGGTTAAAAACCCTAATTGGACGAGAATAAGCCTAGGGAGGACGAAAATGACCTAATTATTCAACCATTGACACAAAATCACTTATTGGATGCACAAGATTGGTTCAAAACCCTAATTGGACGAGAATAAGCCTAGGGAGGACGAAAATGACCTAAATGTTCAACCAATGACACAAAATCACTTATTGGATGCACAAGATTGGTTAAAAACCCTAATTGGACGAGAATAAGCCTAGGGAGGACGAAAATGACCTAAATGTTCAACAATTGACACAAATGTAATTATTGGATGCACGAGATTGGTTAAAAACCCTAATTGGACAAGAATAAGCCTTCGGAGGACGAAAATGACGTAAATGTTCAACCAATGACACAAAATCACTTATTGGATGCACAAGATTGGTTAAAAACCCTTATTGGACGAGTATAAGCCTTGGGAGGACGAAAATAACCTAAATGTTCAACCAATGACATAAATGTACTTATTGGATGCACAAGATTGGTTAAAAACCCTAATTGGACGAGAATAAGCCTTGGGAGGACGAAAATGACCTAAATGTTCAACCAATGACACAAAAGTACTTATTGGATGCACAAGATTGGTTAAAAACCCAAATTGGACGAGAATAAGCCTAGGGAGGACGAAAATGACCTAAATGTTCAACCAATGACACAAAATCACTTATTGGATGCACAAGATTGGTTAAAAACCCTAATTGGACGAGAATAAGCCTAGGGAGGACGAAAATGGCTTAAATGTTCAACCAATGACACAAATGTACTTCTTGGTTGCACAAGATAAATTAAAAACCCTAATTGGACGAGAATAAGCCTAGGGAGGACGAAAATGACCTAAATGTTCAACCAATGGCACAAAATCACTTATTGGATGCACAAGATTGTTTAAAAACCCTAATTGGACGAGAATAAGCCTAGGGAGGGCGAAAATGACCTAAATGTTCAACCAATGACACAAAATCACTTATTGGATGCACAAGATTGGTTAAAAACCCTAAGTGGACGAGAATAAGCCTAGGGAGGACGAAAATGACCAAAATGTTCAACCAATGACACAAAATCACTTATTGGATGCACAAGATTGTTAAAAACCCTAATTGGACGAGAATAAGCCTAGGGAGGACGAAAATGACCAAAATGTTCAACCAATGAAACAAAATCACTTATTGGATGCACAAGATTGTTCAAAAACCCTAATTGGACGAGAATAAGCCTAGGGAGGACGAAAATGACCTAAATGTTCAACCAATGACACAAAATCACTTATTGGATGCACAAGATTGGTTAAAAACCCTAATTGGACGAGAATAAGCCTAGGGAGGACGAAAATGACCTAAATGTTCAACCAATGGCACAAAATCACTTATTGGATGCACAAGATTGTTAAAAAACCCTAATTGAACGAAAATAAGCCTAGGGAGGACGAAAATGACCTAAATGTTCAACCAATGACACAAAATCACTTATTGGATGCACAAGATTGGTTTAAAAACCCTAATGGGACGAGAATAAGCCTAGGGAGGACGAAAATGACCTAAATGTTCAACCAATGACACAAAATCACTTATTGGATGCACAAGATTGGTTAAAAACCCTAATTGGACGAGAATAAGCCTAGGGAGGACGAAAATGACCTAAATGTTCAACCAATGGCACAAATGTAGTTATTGGATGCACAAGATTGGTTAAAAACCCTAATTGGACGAGAATAAGCCTAGGGAGGACGAAAACGACCAAAATATTCAACCAATGACACAAAATCACTTAATGGATGCACAAGATTGGTTAAAAACCCTAATTGGACGAGAATAAGCCGAGGGAGGACAAAAATGACCTAAATGTTCAACCAATGGCACAAAATCACTTATTGGATGCACAAGATTGTTTAAAAACACTAATTGGACGAGAATAAGCCTAGGGAGGACGAAAATGACCTAAATGTTCAACCAATGACACAAAATCACTTATTGGATGCACAAGATTGGTTAAAAACCCTAATTGGACGAGAATAAGCCTAGGGAGGACGAAAATGACCTAAATGTTCAACCAACGACACAAATGTATTTATTGGATGCACAAGATTGGTTAAAAACCCTAATTGGACGAGAATAAGCCTTGGGAGGACGAAAATGACCTAAATGTTCAACCAATGACACAAAATCACTTATTGGATGCACAAGATTGGTTAAAAACCCTAATTGGACGAGAATAAGCCTTAGGAGGACGAAAATGACCTAAATGTTCAACAAATGACACAAAATCACTAATTGGATGCACAAGATTGGTTAAAAACCCTAATTGGACGAGAATAAGCCTTGGGAGGACGAAAATGACCTAAATGTTCAACCAATGACACAAAATCACTTATTGGATGCACAAGATTGGTTAAAAACCCTAATTAGAAGAGAATAAGCCTAGGGAGGACAAAAATAACCTAAATACTCAACCAATGACACAAAATCAATTATTGGATGCACAAGATTGGTTAAAAACCCTAATTGGACGAGAATAAGCCTTGAGAGGACGAAAATGACCTAAATATTCAACCAATGACACAAATGTACTTATTGGCTGCACAAGATTGGTTAAAAACCCTAATTGGACGAGAATAAGCCTTGAGAGGACGAAAATGACCTAAATGTTCAATTAATGACACAAAATCATGTATTGGATGCACAAGATTGGTTAAAAACCCTAATTGGACGAGAATAAGCCTAGGGAGGACGAAAATGACCTAAATGTTCAACCAATGACACAAAATCACTTATTGGATGCATAAGATTGGTTAAAAACCCTAAATGGACGAGAATAAGCCTTTAGAGGACAAAAATGACCTAAATGTTCAACCAATGACACAAATGTACTTATTGGATGCACAAGATTGGTTAAAAACCCTAATTGGACGAGAATAAGCCTTGAGAGGACGAAAATGACCTAAATTTTCAACCAATGACACAAATGTACTTAATGGCTGCACAAGATTGGTTAAAAACCCTAATCGGATGAGAATAAGCCTTGGGAGGACAAAATGACTTAAATGTTCAATTAATGACACAAAATCTCGTATTGGATGCACAAGATTGGGTAAAAACCCTAATTGGACGAGAATAAGCCTTGGGAGGACGAAAATGACCTAAATGTTCAACCAATGACACAAAATCACTTATTGGATGCACAAGATTGGTTAAAATACTAATTGGACGAGAATAAGCCTAGGGAGGACGAAAATGACCTAAATGTTCAACCAATGACACAAATGTACTTATTGGATGCACAAGATTGGTTAAAAACCCTAATTGGACGAGAATAAGCCTTGGGAGGACGAAAATGACCTAAATGTTCAACCAATGACACAAAATCACTTATTGGATGCACAAGATTGGTTAAAAACCCTAATTGGACGCGAATAACCCTTGGGAGGACGAAAATGACCTAAATGTTCAACCAATGACACAAATGTACTTATTGGATGCACAAGATTGGTTAAAAACCCTAATTGGACGAGAATAAGCCTTGGGAGGACGAAAATGACCTAAATGTTCAACCAATGACACAAAATCACTTATTGGATGCACAAGATTGGTTAAAAACCCTAATTGGACGAGAATAAGCCTTGGGAGGACGAAAATGACCTAAATGTTCAACCAATGACACAAATGTACTTATTGGATGCACAAGATTGGTTAAGAACCCTAATTGGACAAGAATAAGCCTTGGGAGGACGAAAATGACATAAATGTTCAACCAATGACACAAATGTACTTATTGGATGCACAAGATTGGTTAAAAACCCTAATTGGACGAGAATAAGCCTTGGGAGGACGAAAATGACCTAAATGTTCAACCAATGACACAAAATCACTTATTGGATGCACAAGATTGGTTAAAAACCCTAATTGGACGTGAATAAGCCTTGGGAGGACGAAAATGACCTAAATGTTCAACAAATGACACAAAATCACTAATTGGATGCAAAAGATTGGTTAAAAACCCTAATTGGACGAGAATAAGCCTTGGGAGGACGCAAATGACCTAAATGTTCAACCAATAGCACAAAATCACTTATTGGATGCACAAGATTGGTTAAAAACCCTAATTGGACGAGAATAAGCCTAAGGAGGACGAAAATGACATAAATGTTCAACCAATGACACAAATGTACTTATTGGATGCACAAGATTGGTTAAAAACCCTAATTGGACGAGAATAAGCCTTGGGAGGACGAAAATGACCTAAATGTTCAACCAATGACACAAAATCACTTATTGGATGCACAAGATTGGTTAAAAACCATAATTGGTAGAGAATTAGCTAGGCAGGACGAAAATGACCTAAATGTTCAACCAAAGACACAAAAATCACTTATTCGATGCACATGATTGGTTAAAAACCTTAATTGGACGAGAATAAGCCTTGGGAGGACAAAAATGACCTAAATGTTCAACCAATGACACAAATGTACTTATTGGATGCACAAGATTGGTTAAAAACCCTAATTGGAAGAGAATAAGCCTAGGGAGGACGAAAATGACCTAAATGTTCAACCAATGACACAAAATCACATATTGGATGCACAAGATTGGTTAAAAACCCTAATTGGACGAGAATAAGCCTTGGGAGGACGAAAATGACCTAAATGTTCAACTAATGGCATAAAATCACTTATTGGATGCACAAGATTGGTTAAAAACCCTAATTGGACGAGAATAAGCCTAGGGAGTACGAAAATGACCTAAATGTTCAACCAATGACACAAAATCACTTATTGGATGCACAAGATTGGTTAAAAACCCTAATTGGACGAGAATAAGCCTAGGGAGGACGAAACTGACCTAAATGTTCAACCAATGACACAAAATCGCTTATTGGATGCACAAGGTTGGTTAAAAACCCTAATTGGACGAGAATAAGCCTTGGGAGGACAAAAATGACCTAAATGTTCAACCAATGACACAAATGTACTTATTGGATGCACAAGATTGGTTAAAAACCCTAATTGGACGAGAATAAGCCTAGGGAGGACGAAAATGACCTAAATGTTCAACCAATGACACAAATGTAATTATTGGATGCACAAGATTGGTTAAAAACCCTAATTGGACGAGAATAAGCCTCGGGAGGACGAAAATGACCTAAATGTTCAACCAATGACACAAAATCACTTATTGGATGCACAAGATTGGTTAAAAACCCTAATTGGACAAGAATAAGCCTTGGGAGGACGAAAATGACCTAAATGTTCAACCAATGACACAAAATCACTTATTGGATGCACAAGATTGACTAAAAACCCTAATTGGACGAGAATAAACCTTGGGAGGACAAAAATGACCTAAATGTTCAACCAATGACACAAATGTACTTATTGGATGCACAAGATTGGTTAAAAACCCTAATTGGACGAGAATAAGCCTAGGGAGGACGAAAATGACCTAAATGTTCAACCAATGACACAAATGTACTTATTGGATGCACTAGATTGGTTAAAAACCCTTGTTGGACGAGAATAAGCCTTGGGAGGACGAAAATGACCAAAATATTCAACCAATGACACAAATGTACTTATTGGATGCACAAGATTGGTTAAAAACCCTAATTGGACGAGAATAAGCCTTGGGAGGACGAAAATGACCTAAATGTTCAACCAATGACACAAAATCACTTATTGGATGCACAAGATGGGTTAAAAATCCTAATTGGACAAGAATAAGCCTTGGGAGGACGAAAATGACCTAAATGTTCAAGCAATGACACAAATGTACTTATTGGATGCACAAGATTGGTTAAAAACCCTAATTGGACGAGAATAAGCCTTGGGAGGACGAAAATGACCTAAATGTTCAACCAATGACACAAAATCACTTATTGGATGCACAAGATTGGTTAAAAACCCTAATTGGACGAGAATAAGCCTTGGGAGGACGAAAATGACCTAAATGTTCGACCAATGGCACAAAATCACTTATTGGATGCACAAGATTGGTTAAAAACCCTAATTGGACGAGAATAAGCCTAGGGAGGACGAAAATGACCTAAATGTTCAACCAATGACACAAAATCACTTATTGGATGCACAAGATTGGTTAAAAACACTAATTGGACGAGAATAAGCCTAGGGAGGACGAAAATGACCTAAACGTTCAACCAATTACAAAAATGTACTTATTGGATGCACAAGATTGGTTAAAAACCCTAATTGGACGAGAATAAGCCTAGGGAGGACGAAAATGACCTAAATGTTCAACCAATGACACAAAATCACTTATTGGATGCACAAGATTGGTTAAAAACCCTAATTGGACGAGAATAAGCCTAGGGAGGACGAAAATGACCAAAATGTTCAACCAATGACACAAAATCACTTATTGGATGCACAAGATTGGTTAAAAACCCTAATTGGACGAGAATAAGCCTTGGGAGGACGAAAATGATCTAAATGTTCAACCAATGACACAAAATCACTTATTGGATGCACAAGATTGGTTAAAAACCCTAATTGGACGAGAATAAGCCTAGGCAGAACGAAATTGACCTAAATGTTAAACCAATGACACAAATGTACTTATTGGATGCACAAGATTGGTTAAAAACCATAATTAGACGAGAATAAGCCTAGGGAGGACGAAAATGACCTAAATGTTCAACCAATGACACAAAATCACTTATTGGATGCACAAGATTGGTTAAAAACCCTAATTGGACGAGAATAAGCCTAGGGAGGACGAAAATGACCTAAATGTTCAACCAATGACACAAAATCACTTATTGGATGCGCATGATTGGTTTAAAACCCTAATTGGACGAGAATAAGCCTAGGGAGGACGAAAATGACCTAAATGTTCAACCAATGACACAAAATCACTTATTGGATGCACAAGATTGGTTAAAAACCCTAATTGGACGAGAATAAGCCTAGGGAGGACGAAAATGACCTAAATGTTCAACCAATGACACAAAATCACTTATTGGATGCACAAGATTGGTTAAAAACCCTAATTGGACGAGAATAAGCCTAGGGAGGACGAAAATGACCGAATTATTCAACCAATGACACAAAATCACTTATTGGATGCACAAGATTGGTTAAAAACCATAATTGGACGAGAATTAGCCTAGGGAGGACGAAAATGACCTAAGTGTTCAACCAATGACACAAATGTACTTATTGGATGCACAAGATTGGTTAAAAACCCTAATTGGACGAGAATAAGACTAGGGAGGACGAAAATGACCTAAATGTTCAACCAATGACACAAAATCACGTATTGGATGCACAAGATTGGTTAAAAACCCTAATTGGACGAGAATAAGCCTAGGGAGGACGAAAATGACCTAAATGTTCAACCAATGACACAAAATCACTTATTGGATGCATAAGATTGGTTAAAAACCCTAAATGGACGAGAATAAGCCTTTAGAGGACAAAAATGACCTAAATGTTCAACCAATGACACAAATATACTTATTGGATGCACAAGATTGGTTAAAAACCCTAATTGGACGAGAATAAGCCTTGAGAGGACGAAAATGACCTAAATTTTCAACCAATGACACAAATGTACTTATTGGCTGCACAAGATTGGTTAAAAACCCTAATTGGATGAGAATAAGCCTTGGGAGGACGAAAATGACTTAAATGTTCAATTAATGACACAAAATCTCGTATTGGATGCACAAGATTGGTTAAAAACCCTAATTGGACGAGAATAAGCCTAGGGAGGACGAAAATGACCTAAATGTTCAACCAATGACACAAAATCACTTATTGGATGCATAAGATTGGTTAAAAACCCTAATTGGACGAGAATAAGCCTTTAGAGGACAAAAATGACCTAAATGTTCAACCAATGACACAAATGTACATATTGGATGCACAAGATTGGGTAAAAACCCTAATTGGACGAGAATAAGCCTTGGGAGGACGAAAATGACCTAAATGTTCAACCAATGACACAAAATCACTTATTGGATGCACAAGATTGGTTAAAAATCCTAATTGGAAGAGAATTAGCTAGGAAGGACGAAAATGACCTAAATGTTCAACCATAGACACAAAAATCACTTATTCGATGGACATGATTGGTTATAAACCTTAATTGGACGAGAATAAGCCTTGGGAGGACAAAAATGACCTAAATGTTAAACCAATGACACAAATGTACTTATTGGATGCACAAGATTGGTTAAAAACCCTAATTGGAAGAGAATAAGCCTAGGGAGGACGAAAATGACCTAAATGTTCAACCAATTACACAAAAATCACTTATTGGATGCACAAGATTGGTTAAAAACCCTAATTGGACGAGAATAAGCCTTGGGAGAATGAAAATGACCTAAATGTTCAACCAATGAAACAAAATCACTTATTGAATGCACAAGATTGGTTAAAAACCCTAATTGGACAACAATAAGCCTTGGGAGGACGAAAATGACCTAAATGTTAAACCAATGACACAAATGTACTTATTGGCTGCACAAGATTGGTTAAAAACCCTAATTGGACGAGAATAAGCCTTGGGAGGACGAAAATGGCCTAAATGTTTAACCAATGACACAAAATCACTTATTGGATGCACAAGATTGGTTAAAAACCCTAATTGGACGAGAATAAGCCTTGGGAGGACAAAAATGACCTAATTGTTCAATTAATGACACAAAATCACTTATTGGATGCACAAGATTGGATAAAAACCCTAATTGGACGAGAATAAGCCTAGGGAGGACGAAAATGACCTAAATGTTCAACCAATGACACAAATGTACTTATTGGATGCACAAGATTGGTTAAAAACCCTAATTGGACGAGCATAAGACTAGGGAGGACAAAAATGACCTAAATGTTCAACCAATGACACAAATGTACTTATTGGATGCACAAGATTGGTTAAAAACCCTAATTGGACGAGCATAAGACTAGGGAGGACAAAAATGACCTAAATGTTCAACCAATGACACAAAATCACTTATTGGATGCACAAGATTGGTTAAAAACCCTAATTGGACGAGAATAAGCCTTGGGAGGACGAAAAATGACCTAAATGTTCAACCAATGACACAAAATCACTTATTGGATGCACAAGATTGGTTAAAAACCCAAATTGGAAGAGAATTAGCCTAAGGAGGACAAAAATAACCTAAATAATGAACCAATGACACAAAATCACTTATTGGATGCACAAGATTGGTTAAAAACCTTAATTGGACGAGAATAAGCCTTGAGAGGACGAAAATGACCTAAATGTTCAACCAATGACACAAATGTACTTATTGGCTGCACAAGATTGGTTAAAAACCCTAATTGGACGAGAATAAGCCTTGGGAGGACGAAAATGGCCTAAATGTTCAACCAATGACACAAAATCACTTATTGGATGCACAAGATTGGTTAAAAACCCTATTTGGATGAGAATAAGCCTAGGGAGGACGAAAATGACCTAAATGTTCAACCAATGACACAAAATCACTTATTGGATGCTTAAGATTGGTTAAAAACCCTAATTGGACGAGAATAAGCCTTTGGAGGACGAAAATGACCTAAATGTTCAACCAATGACACAAATGTACTTATTGGATGCACAAGATTGGTTAAAAACCCTAATTGGACGAGAATAAGCCTTGGGAGGACGAAAATGACCTAAATGTTCAACCAATGACACAAAATCACTTATTGGATGCACAAGATTGGTTAAAAACCATAATTGGACGACAATAACCCTTGGGAGGACGTAAATGACCTAAATGTTCAACCAATGACACAAATGTACTTATTGGATGCACAAGATTGGTTAAAAACCATAATTGGACGAGAATAAGCCTAGGGAGGACGAAAATGACCTAAATGTTCAACCAATGACACAAAATCACTTATTGGATGCACAAGATTGGTTAAAAACCTTAATTGGACGAGAATAAGACTAGGGAGGACGAAAATGACCTAAATGTTCAACCAATGACACAAAATCACTTATTGGATGCACAAGATTGGTTAAAAACCATAATTGGAAGAGAATAAGACTAGGGTGGATGAAAATGACCTAAATGTTCAACCAATGACACAAATGTACTTATTGGATGCACAAGATTGGTTAAAAACCCTAATTGGACGAGAATAAGCCTTGGGAGGACGAAAATGACCTAAATGTTCAACCAATGACACAAAATCACTTATTGGATGCACAAGATTGGTTAAAAACCATAATTGGTAGAGAATTAGCTAGGCAGGACGAAAATGACCTAAATGTTCAACCAAAGACACAAAAATCACTTATTCGATGCACATGATTGGTTAAAAACCTTAATTGGACGAGAATAAGCCTTGGGAGGACAAAAATGACCTAAATGTTCAACCAATGACACAAATGTACTTATTGGATGCACAAGATTGGTTAAAAACCCTAATTGGAAGAGAATAAGCCTAGGGAGGACGAAAATGACCTAAATGTTCAACCAATGACACAAAATCACATATTGGATGCACAAGATTGGTTAAAAACCCTAATTGGACGAGAATAACCCTAGGGAGGACGAAAATGACCTAAATCTTCAACCAATGACACAAAATCACTTATTGGATGCACAAGATTGGTTAAAAACCCTAATTGGACGAGAATAAGCCTAGGGAGGACGAAAATGACCTAAATGTTCAACCAATGGCACAAAATCACTTATTGGATGCACAAGATTGGTTAAAAATCCTAATTGGACGAGAATAAGCTTTGGGAGGACGAAAATGACCTAAATGTTCAACCAATGACACAAAATCACTTATTGGATGCACAAGATTGGTTAAAAACCCTAATTGGACGAGAATAAGCCTAGGGAGGACGAAAATGACCTAAATGTTCAACCAATGACACAAAATCACTTATTGGATGCACAAGATTGGTTAAAAACCCTAATTGGACGAGAATAAGCTTTTGGAGGACATAAAGGACCTAAATGTTCAACCAATGACACAAATGTACTTATTGGATGCACAAGATTGGTTAAAAACCCTAATTGGACGAGAATAAGCCTTGGGAGGACGAAAATGACCTAAATGTTCAACCAATGACACAAAATCACTTATTGGATGCACAAGATTGGTTAAAAACCCTAATTGGACGAGAATAAGCCTAGGGAAGACGTAAATGACCTAAATGTTCAACCAATGACACAAATGTACTTATTGGAAGCACAAGATTGGTTAAAAACCCTAATTGGACGAGAATAAGCCTAAGGAGGACGTAAATGACCTAAATGTTCAACCAATGACACAAATGTACTTATTGGATGCACAAGATTGGTTAAAAACCCTAATTGGACGAGAATAAGCCTTGGGAGGACGAAAATGACCTAAATGTTCAACCAATGACACAAAATCACTTATTGGATGCACAAGATTGGTTCAAAACCATAATTGGACGAGAATAAGCAAAGGGAGGACGAAAATGACCTAAATGTTCAACCAATGACACAAAATCACTTATTGGATGCACAAGATTGGTTAAAAACCCTAATTGGACGAGAATAAGCCTTGGGAGGACGAAAATGACCTAAATGTTCAACCAATGACACAAAATCACTTATTGGATGCACAAGATTGACTAAAAACCCTAATTGGACGGGAATAAGCCTTGTGAGGACGAAAATGACCTAAATGTTCAACCAATGACACAAATGTACTTATTGGATGCACAAGATTGGTTAAAAACCCTAATTGGACGAGAATAAGCCTAGGGAGGACGAAAATGACCTAAATGTTCAACCAATGACACAAATGTACTTATTGAATGCACAAGATTGGTTAAAAACCCTAATTGGACGAGAATAAGCCTAGAGAGGACGAAAATGACCTAAATGTTCAACCAATGACACAAAATAACTTATTGGATGCACAAGATTGGTTAAAAATCCTAATTGGACGAGAATAAACCTTGGGAGGACGAAAATGACCTAAATGTTCAACCAATGACACAAAATCACTTATTGAATGCACAAGATTGGTTAAAAACCCTAATTGGACTAGAATAAGCCTTGTGAGGACGAAAATGACCTAAATGTTCAACCAATGACACAAATGTACTTATTGGATGCACAAGATTGGTTAAAAACCCTAATTGGACGAGAATAAGTCTTGGGAGGACGAAAATGACCTAAATGTTCAACCAATGACACAAAATCACTTGTTGGATGCACAAGATTGGTAAAAAAACCCTAATTGGACGAGAATAAGCCTAGAGAGGACGAAAACGACCTAAATGTTCATCCAATGACACAAAATCACTTATGGGATGCACAAGATTGGTTAAAAACCCTAATTGGACGAGAATAAGCCTAGGGAGGACGAAAATGACCTAAATGTTCAACCAATGACACAAATGTACTTATTGGATGCACAAGATTGGTTAAAAACCCTAATTGGACGAGAATAAGCCTTGGTAGGACAAAAATGACCTAAATGTTCAACCAATGACACAAAATAACTTGTTGGATGCACAAGACTGGTTAAAAACCCTAATTGGACGAGAATAAGCCTTGGGAGGACGAAATTGACCTAAATGTTCAACCAATGACACAAAACCCCTTATTGGATGCACAAGACAGGTTAAAAACCCTAATTGGACGAGAATAAGCCTAGGGAGGACGAAAATGACCTAAATGTTCAACCAATGACACAAATGTACTTATTGGATGCACAAGATTGGTTAAAAACCCTAATTGGACGAGAATAAGCCTAGGGAGGACGAAAATGACCTAAATGTTCAACCAATGACACAAATGTACTTATTGGATGCACAAGATTGGTTAAAAACCCTAATTGGACGAGAATAAGCCTTGGTAGGACGAAAATGACCTAAATGTTCAACCAACGACACAAAATCACTTATTGGATGCACAAGATTGGTTAAAAACCCTAATTGGACGAGAATAAGCCTTGGGAGGACGAAAATGACCTAAATGTTC
This sequence comes from Cicer chorassanicum, assembly GCA_037974735.1. Classification (NCBI taxonomy): domain Eukaryota; kingdom Viridiplantae; phylum Streptophyta; class Magnoliopsida; order Fabales; family Fabaceae; genus Cicer; species Cicer chorassanicum. The sequence goes on from JBBPBP010000485.1 coordinate 49,487, forward strand.
AACCAATGACACAAATGTACTTATTGGATGCACAAGATTGGTTAAAAACCCTAATTGGACGAGAATAAGCCTTGGGAGGAAGAAAATGACTTAAATGTTCAACCAATGACACAAATGTACTTATTGGATGCACAAGATTGGTTAAAAACCCTAATTGGACGAGAATAAGCCTTGGGAGGACGAAAATGACCTAAATGTTCAACCAATGACACAAAATCACTTATTGGATGCACAAGATTGGTTAAAAACCATAATTGGACGAGAATCAGCCTTGGGAGGACGAAATTGACCTAAATGTTCAACCAATGACACAAAATTACTTATTGGATGCACAAGATTGGTTAAAAACCCTAAGTGGACGAGAATAAGCCTTGGGAGGACGAAAATGACCTAAATGTTCAACCAATGACACAAATGTACTTATTGAATGCACAAGATTGGTGAAAAACCCTAATTGGACGAGAATAAGCCTTGGGATGACGAAAATGGCCGAAATGTTCAACCTATGACACAAAATCACTTATTGGATGCACAAGATTGGTTAAAAACCCTAAGTGGACGAGAATAAGCCTTGGGAGGACGAAAATGACCTAAATGTTCAACCAATGACACAAATGTACTTACTAGATGCACAAGATTGGTTAAATACCCTAATTGGATAAGAATAAGCCTAGGGAGGACGAAAATGACCTTAATGTTCAACCAATGACACAAATGTACTTATTGAATGCGCAAGATTGGTTAAAAACCCTAATTGGAAGAGAAAATGTCTAGAGAGGACGAAAATGACCTAAATGTTCAACCAATGACACAAAATCACTTATTGGATGCACAAGATTGGTTAAAAACCCTAATTGGATGAGAATAAGCCTTGGGAGGACGAAAATGACCTAAATGTTCAACCAATGACACAAAATCACTTATTGGATGCACAAGATTGGTTAAAAACCCTCATTGGACGAGAATAAGCCTTGGGAGGACGAAAATGACCTAAATGTTCAACCAATGACACAAAATCACTTATTGGATTCACAAGATTGGATAAAAACCCTAATTGGACGAGAATAAGCCTTGGGAGGACGAAAATGACCTTAATGTTCAACCAATGACACAAATGTACTTATTGGATGCACAAGATTGGTTAAAAACCCTAATTGGACGAGAATAAGCCTTGGGAGGATGAAAATGACCTAAATGTTCAACCAATGATACAAAATCACTTATTGGATGCACAAGATTGGTTAAAAACCCTAATTGGACGAGAATAAGCCTTGGGAGGACGAAAATGACCTAAATGTTCAACCAATGACACAAATGTACTTATTGGATGCACAAGATTGTTTAAAAACCCTAATTGGACGAGAATAAGCCTTGGGAGGACAAAAATGACCTAAATGTTCAACCAATGACACAAATGTACTTTTTGGATGCACAAGATTGGTTAAAAACCCTAATTGGACGAGAATAAGCCTTGGGAGGACGAAAATGACCTTAATGTTCAACCAATGACACAAATGTACTTATTGGATGCACAAGATTGGTTAAAAACCCTAATTGGACGAGAATAAGCCTTGGGAGGACGAAAATGACCTAAATGTTCAACCAATGACACAAATGTAATTATTGGATGCACAAGATTGGTTAAAAACCCTAATTGGACGAGAATCAGCCTTGGGAGGACGAAAATGACCTAAATGTTCAACCAATGACACAAATGTACTTATTGGATGCACAAGATTGGTTAAAAACCCTAATTGGACGAGAATAAGCCTAGGGAGGACGAAAATGACCTAAATGTTCAACCAATGACACAAATGTACTTATTGGATGCACAAGATGTGTTAAAAACCCTAATTGGACGAGAATAAGCCTTGGGAGGACGAAAATGACCTAAATGTTCAACCAATGACACAAGTGTACTTATTGGATGCACAAGATTGGTTAAACACCCTAATTGGACGAGAATAAGCCTTGGGAGGACGAAAATGACCTAAATGTTCAACCAATGACACAAATGTACTTATTGGATGCACAAGATTGGTTAAAAACCCTAATTGGACGAGAATAAGCCTAGGGAGGACGAAAATGACCTAAATGTTCAACCAATGACACAAATGTACTTATTGGATGCACAAAATTTGTTAAAAACCCTAATTGGACGAGAATAAGCCTTGGGAGGACGAAAATGACCTAAATGTTCAACCAATGACACAAATGTACTTATTGGATGCACAAGATTGGTTAAAAACCCTAATTGGACGAGAATAAGCCTAGGGAGGACGAAAATGACCTAAATGTTCAACCAATGACACAAATGTACTTACTGGATGCACAAGATTGGTTAAAAACCCTAATTGGACGAGAATAAGCATTGGGAGCACGAAAATGACCTAAATGTTCAACCAATGACACAAAATCACTTATTGGATGCACAAGATTGGTTAAAACCCCTAATTGGACGAGAATAAGCCTTGGGAGGACGAAAATGACCTAAATGTTCAACCAATGACACAAAATCACTTATTGGATGCACAAGATTGGTTAAAACCCCTAATTGGTCGAGAATAAGCCTTGGGAGGACGAAAATGACCTAAATGTTCAACCAATGACACAAATGTACTTATTGGATGCACAAGATTGGTTAAAAACCCTAATTGGACGAGAATAAGGCTATGGAGGAGGAAAATGACCTAAATGTTCAACTAATGACACAAAATCACTTATTGGATGCACAAGATTGGTTAAAAACTTTAATTGGCAAGAATAAGCCTTGGGAGGACGAAAATGACCTAAATGTTCAACCAATGACACAAATGTACTTATTGGATGCACAAGATTGGTTAAAAACCCTAATTGGACGAGAATAAGCCTTGGGAGGACGAAAATGACCTAAATGTTCAACCAATGACACAAAATCACTTATTGGATGCACAGGATTGGTTAAAACCCCTAATTGGACGAGAATAAGCATTGGGAGGATGAAAATGACCTAAATGTTCAACCAATGACACAAAATCACTTATTGGATCCACAAGATTGGTTAAAAACCCTAATTGGACGAGAAAAGGCCTAGGGAGGATGAAAATGACCTAAATGTTCAACCAATGACACAAATGTACTTATTGGATGCACAAGATTGGTTAAAAACCCTAATTGGACGAGAATAAGCCTTGGGAGGACGAAAATGACCTAAATGTTCAACCAATGACACAAATGTACTTATTGGATGCACAAGATTGGTTAAAAACCCTAATTGGACGAGAATAAGCCTTAGGAGGAGGAAAATGACCTAAATGTTCAACCAGTGACACAAAATCACTTATTGGATGCACAAGATTGGTTAAAAACCCTAATTGGACGAGAATAAGCCTAGGGAGGACGAAAATGACCTAAATGTTCAACCAATGACACAAATGTACTTATTGGATGCACAAGATTGGTTAAAAACCCTAATTGGACGAGAATAAGCCTTGGGAGGACGAAAATGACCTAAATGTTCAACCAATGACACAAAATCACTTATTGGATGCACAATATTGGTTAAAAACCCTAATTGGACGAGAATAAGCATTGGGAGGACGAAAATGACCTAAATGTTCAACCAATGACACAAATGTACTTATTGGATGCACAAGATTGGTTAAAAACCCTAATTGGACGAGAATAAGCCTAGGGAGGACGAAAATGACCTAAATGTTCAACCAATGACACAAAATCACTTATTGGATGCACAAGATTGGTTAAAAACCCTAATTGGACGAGATTAAGCATTGGGAGGACGAAAATGACCTAAATGTTCAACCAATGACACAAATGTACTTATTGGATGCACAAGATTGGTTAAAAACCCTAATTGGACGAGAATAAGCCTAGGGAGGACGAAAATGACCTAAATGTTCAACCAATGACACAAATTTACTTATGGGATGCACAAGATTGGTTAAAAACCCTAATTGGACGAGAATAAGCCTTGGGAGGACGAAAATGACCTAAATGTTCAACCAATGACACAAATGTACTTATTGGATGCACAAGATTGGTTAAAAACCCTAATTGGACGAGAATAAGCCTTGCGAGGACGAAAATGACCTAAATGTTCATCCAACGACACAAAATCACTTATTGGATACACATGATTGGTTAAAAACCCTAATTGGACGAGAATAAGCCTTGGGAGGACGAAAATGACCTAAATGTTCAACCAATGACACAAATGTACTTATTGGATGCACAAGATTGGTTAAAAACCCTAATTGGACGAGAATAAGCCTTGGGAGGACGAAAATGACCTAAATGTTCAACCAATGACACAAAATCACTTATTGGATGCACAAGATTGGTTAATAACCCTAATTGGACGAGAATAAGCTTTGGGAGGACGAAAATGACCTAAATACTCAACCAATGACACAAATGTACTTATTGGATGCACAAGATTTGTTAAAAACCCTAATTGGACAAGAATAAGCCTTGGGAGGACGAAAATGACCTAAATGTTCAACCAATAACAAAAAATCACTTATTGGATGCACAAGATCGGTTAATAACCCTAATTGGACGAGAATAAGCCTTGGGAGGACGAAAATGACCTAAATGTTCAACCAATGACACAAATGTACTTATTGGATGCACAAGATTGGTTAAAAACCCTAATTGGACGAGAATAAGCCTTGGGAGGACGAAAATGACCTAAATGTTCAACCAATGACACAAAATCACTTATTGGATGCACAAGATTGGTTAAAAACCATAATTTGACGAGAATAAGCCTTGGGAGGACGAAAATGACCTAAATGTTCAACCAATGACACAAAATCACTTATTGGATGCACAAGATTGGTTAAAAACCCTAATTGGACGAGAATAAGCCTTGGGAGGACGAAAATGACCTAAATGTTCAACCAATGACACAAAATCACTTATTGGATGCACAAGATTGGTTAAAAACCATAATTGGACGAGAAAAAGCCTTGGGAGGACGAAAATGACCTAAATGTTCAACCAATGACACAAATGTACTTATTGGATGCACAAGATTGGTTAAAAACCCTAATTGGACGAGAATAAGCCTTGGGAGGACGAAAATGACCTAAATGTTCAACCAATGACACAAAATCACATATTTGATGCACAAGATTGGTTAAAAACGCTAATTGGACAAGAATAAGCCTTGGGAGGACGAAAATGACCTAAATGTTCAACCAACGACACAAATGTACTTATTGGATGCACAAGATTGGTTAAGAACCCTAATTGGACGAGAATAAGCATTGGGAGGACGAAAATGACCTAAATGTTCAACCAATGACACAAATGTACTTATTGGATGCACAAGATTGGTTAAAAACCCTAATTGGACGAGAATAAGCCTTGGGAGGACGAAAGTGACCTAAATGTTCAACCAATGACACAAAATCACTTATTGGATGCAGAAGACTGGTTAAAAACCCAAATTGGACGAGAATAAGGCTAGGGAGGACAAAAATGACCTAAATGTTCAACCAATGACACAAATGTACTTATTGGATGCACAAGATTGGTTAAAAACCCTAATTGGACGAGAATAAGCCTTGGGAGGACGAAAATGACCTAAATGTTCAACCAATGACACAAAATCACTTATTGGATGCACAAGATTGGTTAAAAACCCTAATTGGACGAGAATAAGTATTGGGAGGACGAAAATGACCTATATGTTCAACCAATGACACAAAATCACTTATTGGATGCACAAGATTGGTTAAAAACCCTAATTGGACGAGAATAAGTATTGGGAGGACGAAAATGACCTAAATGTTCAACCAATGAAACAAAATCACTTATTGGATGCACAAGATTGGTTAAAAACCCTAATTGGACGAGAATAAGCCTAGGGAGGACGAAAATGACCTAAATGTTCAACCAATGACACAAAATCACTTATTGGATGCATAAGATTGGTTAAAAACCCTAAATGGACGAGAATAAGCCTTTAGAGGACAAAAATGACCTAAATGTTCAACCAATGACACAAATATACTTATTGGATGCACAAGATTGGTTAAAAACCCTAATTGGACGAGAATAAGCCTTGAGAGGACGAAAATGACCTAAATTTTCAACCAATGACACAAATGTACTTATTGGCTGCACAAGATTGGTTAAAAACCCTAATTGGATGAGAATAAGCCTTGGGAGGACGAAAATGACTTAAATGTTCAATTAATGACACAAAATCTCGTATTGGATGCACAAGATTGGTTAAAAACCCTAATTGGACGAGAATAAGCCTAGGGAGGACGAAAATGACCTAAATGTTCAACCAATGACACAAAATCACTTATTGGATGCATAAGATTGGTTAAAAACCCTAATTGGACGAGAATAAGCCTTTATAGGACAAAAATGACCTAAATGTTCAACCAATGACACAAATGTACATATTGGATGCACAAGATTGGTTAAAAACCCTAATTGGACGAGAATAAGCCTTGGGAGGACGAAAATGACCTAAATGTTAAACCAATGACACAAAATCACTTATTTGATGCACAAGATTGGTTAAAAACCCTAATTGGAAGAGAATTAGCTAGGGAGGACGAAAATGACCTAAATGTTCAACCATAGACACAAAAATCACTTATTCGATGCACATGATTGGTTAAAAACCTTAATTGGACGAGAATAAGCCTTGGGAGGACAAAAATGACCTAAATGTTCAACCAATGACACAAATGTACTTATTGGATGCACAAGATTGGTTAAAAACCCTAATTGGAAGAGAATAAGCCTAGGGAGGACGAAAATGACCTAAATGTTCTACCAATGACACAAAAATCACTTATTATATGCACAAGATTGGTTAAAAACCCTAATTGGACGAGAATAAGCCTTGGGAGAATGAAAATGACCTAAATGTTCAACCAATGACACAAAATCACTTATTGAATGCACAAGATTGGTTAAAAACCCTAATTGGACGAGAATAAGCCTTGGGAGGACGAAAATGACCTAAATGTTCAACCAAAGACACAAAAATCACTTATTCGATGCACATGATTAGTTAAAAACCTTAATTGGACGAGAATAACCCTTGGGAGGACAAAAATGACCTAAATGTTCAACCAATGGCACAAAATCACTTATTGGATCCACAAGATTGGTTAAAATTCCTAATTGGAAGAGAATAAGCCAGGGAGGACGAAAATGACCTAAATGTTCAACCAATGACACAAAATCACATATTGCATGCACAAGATTGGTTAAAAACCCTAATTGGACGAGAATAACCCTAGGGAGGACGAAAATGACCTAAATCTTCAACCAATGACACAAAATCACTTATTGGATGCACAAGATTGGTTAAAAACCCTAATTGGACGAGAATAAGCCTTGGGAGGACGAAAATGACCTAAATGTTCAACCAATGACACAAAATCACTTATTGGATGCACAAGATTGGTTAAAAACCCAAATTGGAAGAGAATTAGCCTAGGGAGGACAAAAATAACCTAAATACTGAACCAATGACACAAAATCACTTATTGGATGCACAAGATTGGTTAAAAAACCCTAATTGGACGAGAATAAGCCTTGGGAGGACAAAGATGACCTAAATGTTCAACCAATGACACAAATGTAGTTATTGGATGCACAAGATTGGTTAAAAACCCTAATTGTAAGAGAATAAGCATAGGGAGGACGAAAATGAACTAAATGTTCAACCAATGACACAAAAATCACTTATTGGATGCACAAGATTGGTTAAAAACCCTAATTGGACGAGAATAAGCCTTGGGAGAACGAAAATGACCTAAATCTTCAACCAATGACACAAAATCACTTATTGGATGCACAAGATTGGTTAAAAACCCTATTTGGACGAGAATAAGCCTAGGGAGGACGAAAATGACCTAAATGTTCAACCAATGACACAAATGTACTTATTGGATGCACAAGATTGGTTAAAAACCCTAATTGGACGAGAATAAGACTAGGGAGGACGAAAATGACCTAAATGTTTAATCAATGACACAAAATCACTTATTGGATGCACAAGATTGGTTAGAAATCCTAATTGGACGAGAATAAGGCTTGGGAGGACGAAAATGACCTAAATGTTCAAC